>JARFIW010000030.1:600000-760000 GCA_036346225.1 Platerodrilus igneus
AACAGACTGAACTGTGATTGATTGAAAAACAAGCGCACCGTGACGGGTATACCAAAAACAAATTGCAACAATTTAACCCAACTTGTTTGATGTGTTTTAAAACCGTCACGACCTTTATGACGGACGCCCCATGGCGGCCACTATGACTGCCACATGGCGGCCACCATTGCGGCCACCGTGTTTGACGGTTGCCACGGCAGCCGCCATGTTAGAGCCAGGGCTGTCATGGAGACCGCTAAATACTATGTATTGTTTACTTATTGTCATGATATTTGAATGCAAGGTAGCACAGTGCATTAACGTTTACCACATAGTCCAGTCACTAGACTTTAGATGTTGAGTTGGAACTATGCCGCAAGCACCATGAATCTAGTTTTGATCAAAAGCACATGCAAAGGGCAACCACACACTCAATTATCACAACATATTATGCAATTATAACAACATAGTTAACCATAGCAAAATCATATTCTTTACTAAACAAGATATTGCTGTATATTTTGGAAATTACAACACTATCTCAATCAAAGGTTATTAATCATAAATGTGATGATTATACAAATCGATAAAGCATACTTAAATACATTAATAATTATCTATACAAAATATAAGTATAACCCATTTTCAAATTCTAAATCGAAAACCAAAACGGCACTAGATGTAAATATAGCAATTACATCAATTGATGCGTATTACTAAAATAATGATATAATCGCATTTACAAATTTAGTATACTTTGCACCGTTTTCAAGTCATGATTAAAAAAACCCAAGAGGGCACTACATACTAATATGACAATTGTTCCAATCAATACGGTATATACAAATATAAAAATAATTGTCTTTACCAAATTTAGTTATTTTTAACCGT
The DNA here is from genome assembly GCA_036346225.1 of Platerodrilus igneus. Classification (NCBI taxonomy): domain Eukaryota; kingdom Metazoa; phylum Arthropoda; class Insecta; order Coleoptera; family Lycidae; genus Platerodrilus; species Platerodrilus igneus. The sequence continues at coordinate 600,871 of JARFIW010000030.1, forward strand.
TTTAGTGCTATCTGTAAAAAACCAAAACGGCACTACGCATCAAAATAACAATTACACCGATCGATGTTTTACACAACTTAACTAGTCGTTTTATCATTAAAGATATTGTTATTAATTTAGGCCGTGTAGATGTGCTACCGGTAAGGAAAGCACAGTACATATCATTCACTAAATTTATTCCAGAAAACCTTGTCTCATGTCTTTCTGAATATCCACTGTTAAAAAGCCGATTCTCACATTTAAACGATGAACAGTTCCAACTGTTGACTCGAAAAGGTGTCTAACCATACGATTTTATTGATTCTTTTGCAAAGTTTAACAATATCTGCTTACCTAGCTAGCAGCAATTTTATAATACATTAGAAGATAAGGCAATCTCCAATAAACAGTATGCGCATGCTCAAAGAGTATGGATAACATTTAATATTCAAAACTTGGTTCAATATTCGAATTTTTACCTAGAAACTGACGTATTGTTGTTAGCTGAAGTTTTTGAACAATTCCGTTCAAGTTGTCACTCCACTTACGGACTTTATCCTGCCCACTACTATATGCTGCCTGGGTGTACTTGGGACGCGATGATGAATCATACAGGCCAGGAACTGGAACTACTAACTGATATTGAACAACTCTTGTTTATTGAGAAAGGTATACGAGGAGGTCTTAATCAAATGTATTCGGAACGACGTGCTTCTGCTAACATTTAATATCTACCCACTTATGATTCATCCAAACCTGATGAATTTCTAATGTATTTCGATTTAAACAACCAGTATGGGTGGGCTATGAGTCAACCGCTTCCGTGTGGTGACCTTGAATGGGCGCCCACTGATCTCGTTGTTGCTTTAATTTCGGATTTGAAGTATCCCGAACATATCCATGACCTACATAAAGATATTTCTTTTTGTGCAGGGCACATTGACCCGAAAACTAGAAAACCACCTGTCGAGAGAGCTCAAAATACTAAATTAATGACTACGTTGAATTTTAAATGTAAATATGTGATCCACTACAGAAATCTGAAGCAGGTGTCGTTAAATGGACTTGAATCAGAAACCATTCATAGAGTTCTTAAATTTAAACAGAGTTGTTGGTTAAAGTCGTACATTGATCTGAATACTGAGCTTCGGAAACGTGCAAAAGATGAATTCGAAAAAAATTTGTTCAAATTAATGAACAATGCTGTGTTTGGATCTATAACTTCCATTATAAATATATGAATGCGAGATTTGGAAACGATTGTAGTGTTTTATATACTGATACCGATAGCCTTATCTATAAAATAATAAACCATTATCCCTATGAGAATATGAGGCGGGACTGTCACAAATATTTTGGGAATTAAAAAATCAGTCATTAAAAATCATATCACATTTGAGGACTTTGCTCGTTGTGTAGATGAGCATAAAGAAATGTTTATTTCCCAAAATTTGATCCAGTCTTCTAAACATCATGTTCATACAATCATTCAAGATAAAATAGCCTTAAGTCCACACGACGATAAAAGTTATTTGATTCCGAGATCATACAAGACATTACCCATAGGTCATTATTCCATTAATAGCATGGAAATTGAGAAGTAGTTAAAATTATATTGATCTATTCTAATATATACATGTGGAATGTAAGTGTAAATACATTCTGTAAGTGTATGTATGTTCATCTAGTAAATAAGTGTAAATATATAAATAAAATGTTAATTTATATCTAATAAGTGAGTAGATGGGGCCCCCGTATAGTCCATGGAATCCTGCGTTCTGATTGGTCGATGTCTCCGCCCACCAAGCCGCGCCCCCCGTGTTCTGATTGGTCGGTGGCTTTCCCAAGCCCCGCCCCCTGTGTTCTGATTTGTCGGTGGCTCTACCAAGTCCCGCCCCCTGTGTTCTGATTGGTCGGTGGCTGCCCCAAGCCCCGCCCCCTGTGTTTGGATTGGTCGGTGGCTCCGCCTAAGCCCCACCCCCTGCGTTCTGATTGGTCGATGGCCCCGCCCAAGCCCCACTCCTTGCGTTCTGATTGGTCGGTGGCTTCGCCCAAGCCCCCCTGCTTTCTGATTGGTCTGTAGCCCCCGCCCCAACAACCTGATTGGTTGATGACTGTAGCCCCGTCCCAACAACCTGATTGGTCGATGGCTCCGCCCAAGTCCCACCCCCTGAGTTCTGATTGGTCGACCGGCCCGTCCCTCAAACCCCCGCCCCCTGTTTTCTGATTGGTCCGTAGCCCCGCCCCAACAACCTGATTGGTTGATGACTCCGTCCATCTACCCTATCACTTATCAGACGTCAAACCCCTGCCTTCACTCTGACGTCACATCGTATAACTCCGCCTCCTGACGTAGCAATTGTCATTTTTTGACACATCCGCCATTTTTAAGTACGTCACCCACAACTTTGACAAATTGCATAATTAAATGCAATTTTACAACAGCCCTCTATATAATTATAATGAATGATGCTGTACTTTATTTTCTGTTATACGTCATTCCACCATCTTGTCGACCACATTTTTCGTTTAAGGTGTGTCATCATCGGTCGACATACCGTGTAGAGATCGGAAAAAGACAACGCCGCCACCGAGGAGTGAACCGGTGTTTCCCAGCATGTTATACGAATACGCTAACCACTGAGCTATTTAGGATAGACAATGAGTGAATGATGCATGTTCTATAATAAGGCTAACAATAAATAATTTAATTGAAATATTGTTGCACAACTGACCTTGACAAGAATGCGTGTTACAAAAGATACGTACACAGGTATAAACAAGTTTATTGCTTCACTGTATAAAATAAAAATCTATATTGCAAATGCTGAAACTATGCGACTTATTATTACAAAGTGCAAATCTGGAACGGACGTTTTTTCATTGAACCCAATAGTAAGTAATTGCTTGATGGAATTGAACGCGAAATTATAACAGAAAGATATTCATGATTTAAATTTATTACAACTGTAAATCGCATAGTATTACGTTTATGTAATAACCTACTAGTAATTAACGGAACAGAAAATGGAAACACTATCGTTTGCTTCTGAAAGTTTTATTGACAACATTTTACTACGACCATTGACCCTATATGTACGGATGCTTATAATCTGCATATCTGCACCAAGATAAAACATCTACTGCTTCAAATCGATAACTTGTAATAACATTTTTGGATAACAGGTTGAATAAAATTAAATCAGGGGGGTTCCTGTCACCTTGTGTTTGTTTACATTTTCCTTATATATAGACATTGCGCATAAATATTTCCGGACCATTTAATAAGACTAGCAATAAGTAATTCTATACAAAGAAATTCTAATACTAAATCAGTTATAACAAGATAAAAATATTGCTTCTATACATGTTGATTTTGAAGTTTTCGTTTCTAGAACTTGTTTGTATTTTAAATATAATTATTATTGAATTAACGTCGACCGATAAAATCTGTATTATTATTAAAGAATGTAATACTAACAACACATTGCACACTAAGCGGACCCCAAAATTCAGTTGAATTTAAATTTAATATTATTCCTAATATAGGTTTGTTATTACACTGTAAAGAGTAAAGACGTAGTTTGCATAAAAATGCATATGAAACGTATTCGTCAGCAATAAACTACTATTATGGTTTCTGATGACCTCAAGTAACTTTCTGTGCTATAAATGATAATAGAAGAGTGTGTGTATGTGTGTGTGGCCTTGACAGGTCAAATCGTATAGTTGCGGCTTATGTAATCAACAAACAACCTTGCTATGTGTGCAAGTCCAGACTAGTATGGAGTCGTAAAAACAGTATTTAAGCGGAGGAACATCTGTATCACTTCCAGTTTAATACGCGCTCTGTTTCTGTTTAAATCGAAGTGTGTATTTTTAATTAAGCATGGCTTTTGTAGTAGTAAACGATTTTATCAAAACCAACAAACGTTATAAGTTATTACAACACTGTGTAGAATTTAAATTAAACGCATGCCATGAACGTGTTGAAAATCCAGAAAAGTGGTTGAAGAATGGATTCAAACAAATTTTTAAGCATATCGTTCAGAGTATTATTGATTGCAATGCCAAGGTGGGGATTACTTTCACAGCGGACGAACTGGATTCAGATTTTCGTATTCCATTTAAACCAGTCTCCAATCTGAAATTTGAAACGATATGGGAATTATTATTTAATTTACATCAAAGCAACAAGGTAACCGTAGAAGGAGATACGTTCAAAATTTTATCTACAAGTTTTGTGCCCCTGAAAGGTGCCGGAGGCACTCGCGAACAATTTGCTACTTTCAAAGAGGAGTGTCACAAAAGGCGTGGTATAGTGGCAATTAATAATAAAGATAACCTCTGTCTTCCTAGAGCCCTAGTTGTAGCACGAGCTTATGCTTTAAATGCACCAAATTTAAATCATGTTAGGCGGAATATTGGCAAATGCCAAGACCAACAGGCTCAAAACTTGATACAACAATCAAACGTTAAAGTTCCTTCAAGTGGTGCTGGTATAAAAGAACTTCAACAATTTCAACGATATTTAGTGGACTATAAAATTACAGTTTACGCTTATGGTTCCAAGGGTCGGGATATTTTATTTGAAGGTCCAGAGGCTCGTTATAAAATCAACTTGCTTCATCACAGAAATCATTATAATGTTATCACCAGCCTCACAGGCGCATTTGCTTGTAAGTATTTCTGTGTTCGGTGCCATATTCCATATGACCATAAGGCCAAACACCGTTGTGCTGGTCAATGCCCTGGATGTAGACGCGAACCACCATGTCAAAAAGTAGCAGCTGAAATAGCGTGTACCGACTGTAATAGAAAATTTAGAGGACAGAGTAGCTATGATAATCATAAAACATCGACAACGAATACTAAAAACATATGTGAAAGTATTAAAAGTTGCGAACAATGTCTTAAGACTATAAAGTCAAATCGGCAGCATGTGTGTGGGGAAATATTCTGTAATGTATGCAGATCGCACCAACACGCGGGACACTTTTGTCATATCCAGCTAGATACCAGTAAACCACAAATAAATGACACGCTTTTTGTCTTTTACGATTTGGAAACTCGTCAAGATTACAAAACCTTGAAGGGGGAAAATGTACATACACCTGTACTTTGTGTGCTTGAACACAGATGCGATGAGTGCTTTGAAGCAAATAATAAAACTATAGAATGTCACAAATGTGGGTTAAGAAGGCAGATAATAAAAGATGACAACGTTATTCACTCTTTTGTACAGCACATCCTTACGCTAGGTAAAAAAAAATTCAAGAGCGTTATAGTAATAGCGCACAACGGTCAGGCATACGATCACCAGTTTATTTTAAAATACATCCTAGAGAACACAGATTTTAAACCTATCGTTATCATGAGAGGAAGCAAAATTCTGATGATGAGTATGAGTAAAATTAAATTTATAGATTCTATTAATTATTTTCCTATGAAATTGGCTGCTCTTCCCAAAGCGTTTGGACTTTCAGAATTAAGGAAAGGTTATTTTCCTCATTTGTTCAATACTGAGATAAACGCAAATTATGTGGGGGGCTATACCGGCAGCCAAATTTTATAATCCTGATAGCATGAAAATTACAGATCGTCAAATTTTTCTAGAATGGTATGAAGAAAATAAAAATAAACTCTTTGATTTACAAAGAGAAATGGTAGAATATTGTATTTCCGATACCAATATCCTTACACAAGCTTGTGTAAAATTTCATCAAATACTTATGGAAGAGGGGAATGTTTCTCCATTTACTGAAGCAATTACCTTACCAGGTGCCTGCAGTAAGTTATTTAGAAGAAATTTTTTAAAGCCCAGGACCATAGGCATAATTCCCAAGAAAGGTTATAGAAATACCAATAACCAGTCTAAGATAGCAAGTCAGTGGTTAATTTACGAAGAGCAGCGACGAAAAATCAACATAAAACACGCTCTAAAGCAAAAAGAAATTACTGTGGCAGGTGTACGGGTTGATGGTTATTGTTCTGAAGCAAATCAAATCTTCCAATTTCACGGCTGTTATTTTCACGGCTGTCCCCAATGTTTTACTACAGACAGGGAAACGCCTATGCATGAAGATCCCACAGACTGTTTGAACGCACGATATTTGCGAACCGTTAATCAGACGAACAGATTAAAGTTAAAGGGTTTTCAGGTTATCAAAATGTGGGAACATGAATTTCGTTTGCAACTGAAAAACAATAGCGACTTAAAAATGAATTTGAATAACCATCCCCTTATGGTGCAACTCCCGTTAAATCCTCGTGACTCGTTTTTTGGGGGGAGAACTGAATGCACTAGAAGTTATTATAGAATAAAACCCAACGAAAAAATTAAGTACGTAGATGTATGTTCCTTATATCCGTATATTTGTAAATACGGTACTTTTCCACTCGAACATCATAAAATTTACGTAGGTATAGAATGTAAGCAGCTTGATTTAAATAATGTACATGAGCTAATTAAATGTAAAATTCTTCCCCCTCAGAATTTATATCACCCGGTTTTGCCTTCAAAAATGAATGACAAGCTAATGTTTGTTCTATGTAGAACATGTGGTGTAAACATGAATCAAGATGAATGCATTCATAGTGAGGAAGACAGGGCACTCTGGGGTACATGGGTAATTGAAGAAATCAAAAAGGCCTTACAGAAAGAATACCGGATTATGCAAGTGTATGAAATATGGCGATATGAAGTCACAATGTATGACAAGAAAAGTAACATCGGTGGTCTGTTTGCGCAGATGATGAATAAGTTTATTAAAATCAAACAAGAAGCATCTGGCTGGCCAGCCAACTGTAAAACTTAAGAAGAACGAAACGTTTACATTAAAACTTTTTTGAACAGCGAGGGTGTACAAATGGAATTGGGCAAGATAATCAAGAATCCAGGATTAAGGTCTCTAGCAAAACTGATCCTAAATAGTTTTTGGTATGTACATGCTGTTCTCCGCAATTTTTAAACTTTGTATTGTTTTAGGGGAACATTTGGTCAACGGGAAAATCAGCCTAGATGCTCCATAATACGACAACCCTCAGAGTTGTACCGTCTGGATTCAAACCCGTCTATTAACATAAACCATATTACCATAATTAATGAAGAAGTGCTGTTGGTTTCGTGGGAGTACAAAGAAGAAGCTACCGACACCCTCAACACAGTAAACGTTGCTGTTGCTGCATTTGTCACAGCCCAGGCCCGTTTAAAATTATACACATACCTCGAAAAGCTAGGTGACCGAGTTCTATATTACGACACAGATTCTATATGCTACATTTCTCGTGAGACAGAATGGTATATACCCACAGGGTCCAGTCTAGGAGAAATGACTGACGAACTCCAAGAGTATGGCCCAGATAGCTATATTTGCGAATTTTGATCTGCAGGACCAAAAAATTACAGTTATAAAGTATTTTCCCCGACGTCAGGCGAATATCATCAAGTATGTAAAGTCTAGGGGTTTAGTATGAATTACCAAATATCACAACACATCAACTTTGAAACAATGAAAACTCTAATTCAAACTCAGCATTCAAGAGAAATATTAATTCAACAGGACCAAATCCGAAGAACAAAGACACATCAAATAGTTACCTCAAAAGAAACCAAAACATACAGAGTCTGTCTTCAAAAGAGAAAATTTGACGAAGATCACAATTGAACACCCTATGGATTTAAAAGAATAAAAACTTAAATTTCATATATATATATATATATATATATATATATATATATATATAATATACCCCTCTTATCAATTTTATTTGAAACGCCAGAACGTAATCATAGAGCTTGATCCATAACACCCACTACATACCTGTTATTTGCTATTACTTTTGTAGATAGTGTAATAATAACTAAGTTTGTGATTAAATTTTCAAAACCCTGCATAAATTATTATTTATGTAAATTCACTAAGCAAAAGCTAAACATGCACGTACGTACTAATAACTCAATAAAAGACACTGCAACACAGCAAACACACACACACACACACACACACGCAAACACACACACACGCACAAAAATGTAAGAATGTGTATTATTAATCTTTCTTTTTTTCTAACCAAGCTGATTCAAAGAAACAGTTAATTTTACGTTTATATACCTTATAATACATCATATCCATCAAATGTAGGTCTAATTGTTGTTTGTTTTCCTACAAGTATTTGAGTCTGCTGTAATTATCGTACTTGAATAGCGGTTTTTTAAAAAAGGGTACAGCAATTTTAGACTACCGTTATAGCTTATATAAACGACGGGAAAATTAAATCGTGTTTTAGTTGATGTTCAATCTTGGAACCATACGGATGTTTTAAAAGCTCTTCGTTTGAGTTATACATTAGTATACGTTATTTGTAAAACTGGAAATTATAATTACAAACGAGACTGTCAAGAAAAGTAATCGTTTTAATGTTGTACAACATACTGTTCATTTTTAAATTGGAGCCTCTCGGAAGAGAACTAAACAATTTTGAACAGTGGTTAAAAACGGTCTACAGTAAATTTATAATATAGTCACACTAGATATCAAACCAGATGCTAAAGTAGGCTTTACATTCACTACAGACAGAGTTGAGAGAGACTATCATACACCATTCAAACAGTCGTCATTCTTGAGCTTTGAACGTTCTCCGATATTAGATCATCGATTCCTTTTACTTCTGTCAAACTTACGCTAGTACCTTAAAACATAGACTCAGAGATAACGAAAATGTAATCGCATTATGGGAACAGGGTCACACAAACCTTAGCCATATCTTTCTTGATCATATAAGAGGTGACGTCATATCCAAAATTTAAAGAAAGGTGCTTGCAGTGTTGGGGGGTGTGGTGACTCGAAACATAGTTTTATTACTATTGTTAAAGATTTTGATTTGGATAAGGGACGATATAGTAAAAAATTCGAGGAGTATATAAATATAGAAGAAGACGTTCAATGGTTAGCCTCAATCCAAAGTTTCATGATAACAAACTTTAAAGATTTTATTGTAAATAAATGTAAACTTCATTTTTAGGCAGGATTCCGTACAAAAGAAGTTTGAGGTATACAAAGGGGGGGGGGGACTACATCTCTACAAAAACTCAAAGAGGTGCGCAAACAATTGATGGACCCCTTGCAAATCACCGCTTCCCCAGTCGCAAGGAATAGTGGAACGAATGTCAAAACCTATAAAGGAGATTAAAGTTGAAAACAAAGGCGAACTTTTAAAAAACAAAAAAAGATTAAGTTACCAGTTGACGATGAGCCTGTACATCGTTGTTATACGGATGTGTTAGCTAGAGACGATTGCGAAAATATATACAAGTCGGTTTATGGAGTAAAGTATTACCTCCTTAATCTGATACGCCTAGTTTAGGAGAAAGTGTGTAGGAAATTGATTCAGAAAACATTCACACAACCTAAAATAATAACGTTTATTCGGATGCTAGAGGTCTAACAAAAGTTATAATTATTTTTAAGTCCTTAGCATTTTTTTAAGCAATGTAATTGAGTAGTCCACAGGATACACCCCCTACCTGATGCTTCGAGCGTGCACACAAATCGGGTACAACCGGTACATATCCGAATAGGAGTAGCTTATAAAAGGACTGTTTGCGTAGAAGTTATTATTTGTTAATTGTACAGTTTAAAGAGACGATATATCAAATATGTATAAAGACTTTGGGGGGGTTATTCGAAAATTTCGTAATGCTCTACGAGTAAAAAAAGCAGAATGTGGACAACGCTTCTCGATAGAAGGAGAAAAATGTCTTATGTGTCAGTCATACGAGGAAGCAATACAGCACTGTACTGCTGTGTTAGTAATGCCTGAGAATTTGGATGATTTTATGGAAATAATCAAGGAGATAGGGTTTATAAAACTGTTAGCAGAAATTCAGATGGAATATATACTAAATTGTAAGTTTTAAAGTAAAAATTTAACCACCTCGACTATTATCATAAGAAATGAATGATGTGAATTTAGAAGTTATTTTGTATATATTAGCTTGTTTATGTTTTAAAATATAAAGTATACATAGGTATTGTTTAATTTTTCAAAATGTCCACATAACTGAAATGGATATCTAAGTTCTTTTTGATAAGAATTATAACAAAGATGTGTATTTTTAAAAGGGTGTTATAAACGTTTTACAAAATTATTATTCAGAATCGTTTTATTTAAAACTATAACATAATTTTATTTACAACCATTAATATCTGTAGTTGAAATACAATTTAGAAACGTATAAGAAAACAAAAGAGTAATTAACAGTGTTACAGAATCTTCTCTAAAATCTATGGCTTAAAATTTAAACATCGCTCAAAATGCATGGAATGGGAACCTGTTGTACTCTTACATATATTCAACTTGTCTACAAATACTGTTTTCAAACACAATCTTGGGTAGGTTCTTATAAATTTGTATAATATGACCCCCATATCACTATTACTGTATTTGCTTTTAATTACATTATGTGCGAGATTCTGTAAAACATCATTTCTATTATATCTTTCCACTGCTACATCTATCAGAAACAGATCTATATTAGGAGTATCGTTTTCCGTTAGTTCTTTTAAAGTATTAGCACGGTTGAGAACGATCCGAGATACCCCTAAAAATGTGTTCTAAAGTTTTTTTGGTAAATAACATATAATTCTCATCAAATATCACCATCTTCGCTAAACAATTCTTATTTAAATAAAAACTCAAGTTGTCGAATTTGCATATCTGATTTCGCATGCCAACTTCCATAGTGCGTATAATGTATGGAAGATTTGATATAAACTTCCTAAATACGTTGAGGGATACATCAAGTACGGTCTGCGAAATGATGTCAACAAATCTGAAAATTATTTTATAATCATCGAACGAGTTCAGGTCTACAATTATGATTTTGGAAGAAAATTTTGTTATGGCATATGGTTTTTCAAATAACAACTTGGTTCCCTCTAACGGAATTGCGGCGATTTATACATTCTTTATGCGTTGCGGTCGATTGGTTTTCCAAATCCTGTAAAAATTTGAAGCTGTTTTGAATTCAGTTCTCTAGCGAGACGTTGTAAAGTAGGTCATATTCATAATATCACATCTAAGTCAATTGTATAAAGAATGCTGTATTTAATTAAAGTGGATTCTGATTTATGTATTTACTTTAGTTTAGAGGTTGCAAATACACATAGGCCGGTTTGAGTACAAAACGTGTCCAAACGTATGTTACATTGAAAAAATAGTCAAAGGAAGACAGACTGATTGCATCATTTTCTCATTTTCGCTTTTAAAAATAACAAGTCGTAGTTATTTAATCGCGAATACAGCTATCTGCAAGAAATACATATATTGATTTGTCAAAAGACAGACAGACAGACTGATTGCAACAATTTCTCATTCTCGCTTTGCGAGAAGTTATAAAGTAGGTCGGATGCAAAATATCACACACACACACACACACACACACACACACACACACACACACACCACACACACCACACACACACACAAACACACACAAACACACACACACGCGCGCACGTATGCTACATTGAAAAATGTAGGTGCGTGTAGAAAAAAAATGTGGAGCTGTTTTGAATTCGGTTCTCTAACGAGAAATTATAAAGTAGGTCAGATTCATAATATCACATCTAAGTCAATTGTATAAAGAATGCTGTATTTAATTAAAGTGGATTCTGATTTATGTTTTTTACTTTTGTTTAGAGGTTGCAAATACATATAGGCCGGTTTGATTTCAAAAACGTGTTCACACACACATACATACACACACACACACACACACACACACACACACACACACATACACGTATGCTGCATTGAAAAAATGTAGATGCGTGCAGAAAAAATATGGAACTGTATTGAATTCTAGCGAGAAGTTATAAAGTAGGTCAGATGCAAAATATGTTAAGACCGGTTTGAATTCAAAGTACGACCACTCTGCAAATACACATAGGCCGGTTTCAATTCAAAATATGTTCACTCTTACGATAGGTTGAAAAGTAGGTTGGTAAAGTACGCAGATGGTGGTAATCTGATATATAAGGAGATTGCTCCTAATATTAATTTAATTACTCGAAGTTTACTACATATATTTACATACCTACATATACAAACATGTATATAATTGATATTCAGGGGTATAAATACAAAAGAAAAGAGTTTGTGGGCAAAGAAATTGCGGTTTTTGACTTGTTGGAAGGTGTTGTTTGGCATCAAATTTTTAAACTGCCAATGCAGTCTAGTTGTTTGAGCCAAGATCATTAAAACATAAAAGACTGGGTGACAAGCAATATTCATGGTATTTCTTGGGATGAATCTTCAACAGTTGGAATGGTATCATCATATATAACACTTTATTTTAGCAAATTATCCTACCCGATGGTTTTCCATAGATTTTAAACACATTATTATACCATATTTGAAATATTTACTTTTTTCAGTAAAACTGAAAGGAATTGACTTTTATACATTTTAATTAAATATATTAAAGATATCGATATCATAGACGTTTTCTATTTGTAGTACTTTATTACAAAAAATTACATACGACAGCGTTTTTTTTGTCAACGAAAGTCTAGTCTATTGCTTCTTTAGCATTCGCATTTCCATAGTTACGTACTAAAGACAACTCTGTAATTTTTAGATCACATGCATTTTATGCACTCAGATTAAAAGTCAAAAATTGTTTCTACATCCGTTCTGTAAACTGAGATTAAATCAATCTAATCCAAGATTGAATTAAACTGTCAATTTTGTTTAATAATTTACACACTCATGCTATGTGCGAATGAAACGTTAACAAAAGCGATCTTGTACCTATCATAAATTGTAATATGATTTAATGTCTTGCTTTAAAACAAAAATAGAATGCCGTTTTCCGGTTGTGATTAAGTACACAGATTTTTTTAAAAAACCAGTATTAAAAAACATTCTGCAGTTTTATCCTAGAATTAACATCGTGTAATTTAATTTATTGTTGAAGCACCTTGACAATGAAAGGATTTCATGACGTACCATTGCTCGTGTAATGTACTTTTGTTATCGATGTAAACGCAATTACATACCTATATATATATATATATATATATATATATATATATATATATATAAAAGTCAATTTTTTAGTTTTACTGAAAAGTAAATTATGTCGCCAATAATCTAAAACTTATTCAATATTACTGTATTAGTTAAGGGGCATTTGTATCGCATTATTTTAAACGACATTTAACTAATTTAGGTTTTTTATTTTACTCTATCCCTTCGTTGAATTTTTTAAAAATATTATTTTAAACATCCGTCATGAGTTAGTTTTAAACAAAATTTTATAGAAAATGCCATGCGTTGCACAAAATCACGATTTGTATATTCCATTTACAGAATGGCATGAAACAAGAAACCCAACATCAGATTAATAGGTTCCATTTTCCCTAAATTTTCACTTAAACAAAAATGGGGTGTATTTTAAAATATTTTCTATGCAATATAGGTTAGTTACGAGATTGTTGAGCTTCTCATTTTTTTTATTTCTTTTAATGCAATTGAAAACGGGTCAATAAATGACAAGCAAACTGTTTAATGACGTCTTCGGCTTTTATTACTTGTCTTCTTAATCCACATTCGATCACATTGTTGGTTATTTCAAAGCACACGTCGCATCTCATTTCGAATACACCAAAGTACAGGTGTATGTATATAGTCCTCTGTTTGAAATTTTGGTCGTCTTGGCAAGTTTCTAAATAAAAAATAAACAGTTTATCAACAATTTTAGGAGTGTCTGTGTCTACTTGTATATAACAGTTATGATCATATAATTGATGTGCTTCACACTGCAAAATATTTCGTCACATGAATTTTTTGGATCTGCTTTTATAGTTTTAAGACAGTCTGTACATCTCTTTATACGTTCACACATTATCTGTCCATTTTTGGTGAAAGACTTGTGGTTGTTGTAACACATCCGTCCTCTGAATCTTCGATTACAATCAGGGCAAACAATTTCATCTTTTACATGCTGACAGGGAGGTTCATTTCGACAACCTGGACATTGTTTATTACAACGATGTCTGTTCTTATGATCATACGAGATATGACAAATATCGTAAAAGTATGAGCAACCAAACGCACCAGTTAATGAAGTAATAACGTAAAGTGGGTGTTGTGATGGATCAGATTGATCTTGTTTGGAGCATCTGGTCCTTCAAATAAGACGACTCCTCCTTGGTGTTATAGGAATAAACTGTGGTCTTCAAATTTTAAAGGTACTTCTGAAATTGTTGTAGTTCCATAGTACCTGCTCCTTCCGGCTGAATTTGAATTCAAGTTTCATGAATCAATTTTTGTACCTCTGAATCTTGACGTTTACCTATATTGCGTCTAATTTGATTTAAATTTGGTATGTTAAAGCACACGCTCGTGATACACGAGTGCCCTTGGAAGGCAAAGGTTATAGCGGTTTTTTATTGCAACTATACCTCTCCTTTTCGAGCATTCTTCCTCAAAAGCGGTACACTGGTTACGGTTGGCTCCTGAACCTTGAGTGGTGTAAAACTTGTGGTAATAATTTTGAATGTATCACCTTCAACTGCACCTTTATTGCTTTGGTACAAATTAAATAGTTGTTGCCATACAAATTCAAACTTTAAATCAGAACCATATTTAAATGGAATGTGAAGATCGGATTCTATTCCATTAGCCGTAAACGTAATACCTGTTTTGTCATCGTGATTAAGCCTATTTGTGGTATATTCAAAAATGTTCTTCAATCCATTTCTTAACCACTGTTCTGAATCTTGAACTTTTCTATCAAGCGAATTTAGTTTGAATTCTACGCAATGTTGAGATAATTTATAACGTTTGTTTGTCTTGATAAAATCTTTTACTATTGAAAATGCCATAATTCAATTAGTTCTATAACTGTTAAAATAAAGTAACCAGCTAGGAATAAGTTCTGGTTAAGACTAATGTGCGACATAAATGTTAGCCTTTATATAACCTTCAGTACCAATTCTTATTAACGTTATATGCGCAAGCGCAACATTCTAAATTCTTTTGAATATTATGGTCATCGAAGTCGATAAATTGTGAATAAATAGTAAATGGAAACCAACACAAGGTGGCAGGAACCAACCTGATTTAATTTTATTCAACCTGTTATCCAAAAATGTTATTACAAGTTATCGATTTGAAACAGTAGATGATTTATCTTGGTGCAGATATGCAGATTATAAGCATCCGTACATATAGGGTCAATGGTCGTAGTAAAATGTTGTCAATAAAACTTTCAGAAGCAAACGATAGTGTTTCCGTTTTCTGTTCCGTTAATTACTAGTAGGTTATTACATAAACGTAATACTATGCGATTTACGGTTGTAATAAATTTAAATCATGAATATCTTTCTGTTATAATTTTGCGTTCAATTCCATCAGGCAATTACTTACTATTGGGTTCAATGAAAAAACGTCAGTTCCAGATTTGCACTTTGTAATAATAAGTCGCATAGTTTCAGCATTTGCAATATAGATTCTTATTTTATACAGTGAAGCAATAAACTTGTTTATACCTGTGTACGTATCTTTTGTAACACGCATTCTTGTCAAGGTCAGTTGTGCAACAATATTTCAATTAAATTATTTATTGTTAGCCTTATTATAGAACATGCATCATTCACTCATTGACTATCCTAAATAGCTCAGTGGTTAGCGTATTCGTATAACATGCTGGGAAACACCGGTTCACTCCTCGGTGGCGGCGTTGTCTTTTTCCGATCTCTACACGGTATGTCGACCTATGATGACACACCTTAAACGATAAATATGGTCGACAAGATGGTGGAATGACGTATGACAGAAAATAAAGTACAGCATCATTCACTATAATTATATAGAGGGCTGTTGTAAAATTGCATTTAATTATGCAATTTCTCAAAGTTGTGGGTGACGTACTTGAAAATGGCGGATGTGTCAAAAAATGACAATTGCTACGTCAGGAGGCGGAGTTATACGATGTGACGTCAGAGTGAAGGCAGGGGTTTGACGTCTGATAAGTGATAGGGTAGATGGACGGAGTCATCAACCAATCAGGTTGTTGGGGCGGGGCTACGGACCAATCAGAAAACAGGGGGTGGGGGTTTGAGGGACGGGCCGATCGACCAATCAGAACGCAGGGGGTGGGACTTGGGCGGAGCCATCGACCAATCAGGTTGTTGGGACGGGGCTACAGTCATCAACCAATCAGGTTGTTGGGGCGGGGCTACAAAAACCGGGGGGCTTGGGCGGAGCCACCGACCAATCAGAACGCACGGAGTGGGGCTTGGGCGGGGCCATCGACCAATCAGAACGCAGGGGGTGAGGCTTAAGCGGAGCCACCGACCAATCAGAACACAGGGGGCGGGGCTTGGGGCAGCCACCGACCAATCAGAACACAGGGGGCGGGGCTTCGGAGAGCCACCGACAAATCACAACACTGGGGGAGGGGCTTGGTGGGCGGAGACATCGACTAATCAGAACGCAGGATTCCATGGACTATACGGGGGCCCCATCTACTTAAGTGTAAGGTTATGTATTATATATTATTTGAATTGGTACTGTTAGTGTTAACTTAGGTTTAAGCAATCAATATATATGTATAATGTATGTTATATCGGATAAACCGATACAATACGTGTAATATTAGAAATATGTATATAAAATCAGTGTATGTAAGTGCAATGTGTAATAGAACATGTTTATGAACCACTATTTTTATTTGTGGGGGTGGGGCAGAGCATGGAAGGGTTGATAGTGGATCGGACTGCGCCAGAATTCCTATATAAAATGGTTAAGCAAAAGTCACATGAACCTTGAATGTTGGATCGCCCGGCGTAAATGACCTTTGTATCTGGCAAAAATGACCAGAACCTGCCTTAAAATTTCCCATGTTAAATCCCTTAGGGAAACCGGTTTTTGCGCTCGTACGAAGGTAGCTTACCTACTTAGGTGGAAAAAAAACACATTTTGTAATTTAACCGAATTTGTGCGTCTGCTGGTTTCTAACATATCCCGTATTGAAAGAGCCTTTGTGGAACTCTCTGTATAATGCAATGTTATCAATGTCGTACAATCATTACAAGATACATACGTTTTTGGCATGCCAGACTCTTACTGTATCGTGAATAAAACCTGAAATCTAACACCACAGTTTCTCATTTATCAAGAAGCAAAATTAAAAAAGCAAAAATAAAATACTTTATCTTCTACGCAAAAAAAGCATAACTATGTATAACATAAAAAGTGAGGTTCCAATAAACTTTACTTCGTATACAAAATCAGTCAACGTGGAGCAATAAAACAATCTTACTGCAGATTTTGCGTTATCGCTTCAAATGGTCTTATCGAAATGCGGCCAGTGATCTGAATTCTTTCTGTTAGCAATTTCATTTTAAATTATGAGCTTCCTAAGCAGTAGGCACATTTCTTAACCGACCATCTTAATTTAGGTCTTTAATATAATGTCAATCCGTACCAAACATTATTTTAAATTTACTTACAATTTTACGTGGAATATGATCAGTTAAATGTGTTTTATTAATTTCACAAACCATGTACACCTGCATTTTTAAATCAACTAATTCCTCAATTTTATAATTATGAAACTATTGTTATCTCTATTTATAAAATATTACTGGGTATATTATTCGAGCTATAAAATTTGTGTGTATGGAATATCTACTTAGTTTCTTCTTAGAAAGCTTTTATTGTTTTTTCAGGTGTGTCGATATGATTAATTCAGACAACTCTCATTTCTAACTTATGTGTTTTAAATAAGGCTTCTGAGCAGCAAAACTTTATAAAAGAATAAAACATACATAAAGGATTATATTTCAAACGGAGATATTTAAATACTGAGCTCACAAGTAGCCGTTGCATATAACGAGGTACTGCTATAAACATCAGCAGTGCATTGTTTTTCCTTGAAGAAATATGTCTGAATTAACAAACAGCTGGTCGCATTTTAACACTTACCTAAGTTTCCACCTTCTCCTTCTGCATCCTCTGCCACTAAATATAATTAAGTAATAAAATACACATGGGTCAATTAATCACTAAAAGTGTAAGATTTTAGTTCTTCCCTTCAAACAGTTTTAGAAGCGGTGCAGATTACCTGAGTTTTAGTTTTAGCTGCGGAAATAAACAGATAACGTGGTGAGGGAATAGTCCTAGGCGTTCAAGGCAACACTAGTTGATCGTTTGTTCTTCAATATAAGTGGTGAAGATACACCTTCAAAGGGATTCTAGAACAACTTTTTTATCTTCTAGGGTGTTGCTATTGATGTTGATCGGTGTCTGTGGTTTTCTACTATACTTAATTTGAATCTATCTACAGAAATCCTAATCATTGAATAGTCAGAAACCGTTTTCTGAAAGTTTTCTAAATCAGCCGTAAACTTATTTACGGAAGGTTGATGGAAAACGTACTGAGGCGGAACAATGAGAACTTAGTGCTTAAATTAAATTACGGTTTGGTACTTGTAGTTATGAAGCGAAACCTAATTAACGCAGTTGCACTATATTAGGCAAAAAGCTTGTCTTAATATAAGTAATTAAATGAGAAATTTTGAACAAGCTCATTTATGTAAATTTCCCTATTTTAGACATTTCGTAATCCTATTTGTATTAAATCCATTATAGCTACATGAATTTACAATCTGCTTACAAAGTAAGGACTTAGTGTACATTTAGGAATCCTTTGTCTTATAAGTTCAACATTGAGGATATCAGCGGCGGAGCTTTGTTCCATAACACTTCCTCACTAATTCAAAACCTAACCTCCCCTACCTACACTTTATGGAAAGCAAAATGTTACGATTGTGGAAATTGTATGAGTAATATAATAGTCATGAGGTATCCTAAAAGTATGTGCGAAATATAATTATGTTTATCTATTTTAGTGTCGTAGATTGCAATTTTGTGTTTGAGGCTATTAAAATATATCAACTTCCTTAAAATTTCATTGAATAAACATAATATGAATTTCTATTCCTTGAGACTTTGAAGCAGCAAATGTATTGATTATGGCATCAAAATTAATGCTTCGGGTAGTATCATTTTATACGCTTAAATGGAAGTCCTGAAAGCCGATCGTGCGACATAGAGCTTCTAAGTTGGTTCTTAATTAGCTTGAGTTTAGAAAACGATCGTTCAGCTAATGCAGTTGTTACTGGCAAAATTGTATAAAAAACATGTTCGCTGTATGAACGTCAGGATAACTGGCGGACTAAGTAGTTTTTACATAAAATATACGATGTTAGTTGTCTAGTATTTTAGAAATTTTAAATTGTTTGTTTTTCATAATTGAATGAAAACTATTATTTGTGTAAAAGAGTCTGTCAAATCTTTATTATAACCGTCTGTAATAAATTTTGACAAATTAAGTCAAATTCCATCCTCATTGGCGAAGTTTAAAGCTTTCGGATTTATCGAGTTAAACTTATTTACAATCGATCTCAATGACTCACAACGTCTTTTCGTCTATGAAACTATTACGTCAAAATAGTTTAAATGTATCTCTACTTTAAATTTTCTTTCTGTTACGTCCCCGAATTACCGTTTGTATTTTATTGTTATGTTTCGGTGCATTCTTTGAGAGTACAGTTGTATGATTGATGTGTGTGAAGGCGGCTCCGTGGCGTAGTGGTATGTGTGTGACTACTACGCCCAAGGTCCCGGGTTCGAATCCCGACACGGTCCGCTTGAAAAATGTTAGGCGAGCATTTTTCTCAAAAATACACCCTCGTTCGGATGAGAGGTAAAATGGAGGTCCCGTGTGTGAGTGTTGTCACGCACGTTAAAGATCCCTACCTTGCTTGGAACAGCAAGGGTTCGGCAAAATTCAAAATTTTCCAGGTAAAAAAAAACTCGTTTCCTGGCCAATGTAGTACCTTCGGGTGGAGCATTGGAAAATCAAATGTAATGTATGATTGATGTGTGTCAATGTAGTACCTCCGGGTAGAGCATTGGACGTGGCCGCAAGTATAGCGGCCCTAATTCAAATTATAATGTATGATTGATGTGTGTCGGCGCTAACGGCTTTAACAAACATGAACACCTCGACAGATCTCCAAGCGGACGTCTGGAGGATAGCGCGTACGGCGCTAGAGTTTCGACGTTTAAAGTTCTGTTGGGTCAGGTCGCACAATGGTAACGTAGGAAACGATAGGGCTGACGAATTAGCTAAAGAGGCCGCGACGGGCGACTTTCGAATATCACATTCGTCGATACCGAGGTCTTTAATCAAAAGAAAGCTGCGCGAAAAATCAATTCGACAATGGGAAGAGAGGTGGAACAACGCTGCCACGGGCAGGTTGACCCACAAATTCATACCGAGCATAGAAGCCAGAGGTAAGATCGAGGTTAAGCTCGATCACAAAATGGTGCAGTTGATAACAGGGCACGGCGCCCTGAAGGCGTATTTACAAAGGTTTGGTCTAACCAACAGCGACCGCTGCGAATGCGGTGAGGGCGCGGAAAGCGCAGAGCACGTGCTCTTCGACTGCCCGCTTGAGGCGGGAAATCGAGGGTTGGCTGATAGCAAACTAGCTATCCTAGGTCTGGCATGGCCAAAGAGCCTAGAGGAAGTCGGGAAGTGGTTAACCAGAAGGCGTTCTGGACAGCCTTAAAAGAATTCGCGGGAAGGGTCGACCGCGTGTAAAAATTCGGTGGGGTTGGTGGGAGGATTGAAAATTTTAGATTGACTTGGCGTGAGTAAGGATACGAGCATAACCAAAACCTGATATTAAATAAAAAAAAAAAAAAAAATATAATTATACCAAAATGTCCAATATGCACGAGAAACCCCACGCCATTAATAAAATCACTGCCTATCTTCATAATTATGTGCGGAAAATCGGGAATAAATAATACCAAATAAACAATAACAAATAAATCATAAACCCTCATTAAATTAAATCAATAAAGTAAACAAGGATAATAAAACAGAGCGCAACCGCGCATCCCCCCAGGACTTGAAAGTGAAGTGATAGTGATAGTGATTGTGATCCCCCCAAGAACATTTAGTGCATACCCACCAGGACTTTAGCAGTGCACCCCGTCCCACCTTTAGAAGTAAGTTACAGACGACCAGATCTTCGGATGCTGGAGAATTTTATTATCGAGGTAAGACTTAAATTGTGGCGGCTGTACTCGCACAAGCATTGATTTACATTAATTAGTAGTTTTTGAAATAATTTAAGAAGCACGTTTGGTGTGTAAAGACGCTAGCCGACATAATGCTTGTGCGAGTGCACCTGATAAATAGGGTGATGCTTTTGCTATTTTGTGCACTGCTATATGCTTAACGCTTAACGCTTATTAAACATTTATTTATATATTTACATAATTATATTTATTTATATTTTATATTTACACTTTATATTTATTTATATATAGCATGTATTATGTGCTTGTTGATCGGGTACACTCGAAAGTCAGCGCTAGGGATACCATTATTTACAACCCTGTTTTTAGTTTTTGTTTTGTTTTTGTTCCAGTTTTTGTCAGATTTTTAGGTTTGTTAGATTGTTAGAGTTTGTTAGGTTTGTTAGATTTTTAGGTTTGTTAGATTTTTATTTAGTTATTATTTAGGGTGAATCAACTATGAAGTAAGAATAAATTAGGAGCACGACTATTTTTCGCGTTTAAACCCATTGTAGTACCTCCGGGTGGAGCATTGGGGACGTGGCCGCAAGTATAGCGGCCCTAATTCAAATTATAATGTATGATTGATGGATGAGACGGTCTGCATGCCCTTGTGCTCTTTCGTTCCATCCTACGGTGGCTGTTAAATTCGGTGTTCTTGTTTGTCGGAAAATAAAAACTCTCAAAGCTCGTTCTCAGTTTATTTTTAATATATATTGAAATTTCCTTTATTAGAAGGGATAAACAGGTAATATTTCATTTCCTTATGAATAGGAATCAAGTAAACATATTGAAGTTCTTTAACAACCATCAAGTTGCTAATATCTATATAGAGTCAAATAGATAAGAAAAAGATAGAAGGTTATAGGAAGACCTAGACCAAGCTGTATTAATCAAATTATTAGAAATTTAGGTTCTGAAGGGTATGTAGAACTTTTTAGATTAGCACAGAATAGAAAAGAAGTTAAAGCTGCGTCAAACCGACCCTAATAAAGGTCGAAAACAAAATGATGATGAAAAAAATAGATTCACTTTATTCAAACACCGATGTGTTCTGGTATCAAATAGGCAATCTGCAGTTCGTTGACATGTTACTTTTGGTCGTTTGAGTGGGATTGCTAATTAAGTAGCCGCTATTGAACAATGAACACTAAAAATATCGCGCGGGTCTATTACTAGCTTTATATCGTTATCAGTTAACAAAAATTCAAAGAATGCTATCTTCATCGTAACTTTGATGGACAACGTAAGTTACATATCCCCCATATTAATATGTATATAAAATTAAAAGCATTTATTATGTCTTAGTAATAGTATGTAACAATATATTTATTGAAGGTTATAATATTAAAGGTTATTCAAAGTTCATATCAGACATAAGAGCGGAAGGAACTACTTTGTATTCCAGACGCAACCTGATACTGCACGTGCGGATACAAGAAACTGGAGTAAAGCAGTCTTAATTAAAACATTACTTAGAACAAGACATTGTATGTTATCAAGAAATAGCAGGCGGTGAGATCTGCACTTTCCCACAAGATGATGTGACAGCAGGGATTACATAAGTACCCTGAGGAGCCCCGATAGCCAGTCAGTCTCAAACGTCATAACTTTAACATTGTTGGTAGTTCAAGCTACTCATTGGTAATTATTAAAATATTAACTTTGATTAATTTGTTAAATTAAAAGTCACGTTAATGAACATAACGTACAAGTTGTTAAACCATTTTTGTAATTACAGTTTAAAAATAAATTTTATAGAAGTGTTTTTGAGAAATAAATGATTTTAAAAAGAAGCTCCTAAAGGCCCTAAACCTATCTCGTACCTGTAACAAACTGGGCAAGCGAAACTTAAATTCGTCTTTCAATTTAAATATTATCTAGGGATACAATATCAGGTTACCCTCTTTTCGCACTTAGCATCAGTGGTGATTGTTTACAAGGATCTTCAAATACAACCAACTTAGAGAAACAGTTTAGTTGTGTCGTTAGTTTGATCTATTGTTCTCCAGCAACTGTTTGTTAGAGTCTTCTTTTATACACATATTCCCGGCAAACTAATCTTTCACAATGGAGTAGCAGGAACTAGAGAACTAGATTCTTTTCCTGCTGAAAGTAAGAAATACAAGGATAAACGCTTTTACTTAAAACGGTACTCAATAGCGTTAGATCAATATTTTATAGAAAGTGTGGTGAATGATGAAACCGTTGGTAAAACTGCAAGACAATTTCAGTGGTGTGGCAAATTAATTAACGCGCTTGAGGGGTTTTTAAAAGAAGTTTATGATAGTAATTTTGCTTCAGAATTAGAACATATTTTCTCCGAAAAAGAAGTCATTTACACGACCTTTTCAAAATTGCAATTAAAATTTAATTCTTATACTGATACAAAACCTCAACTCCAAAAGCACTCCCAAACAGTCAGGCATGTAGCTAAACTACCAAACCCACATTTACCATGTTTTTAGGGAAAATTTAAGGAAAGGATTTCGTTCAGAAAGATATTTAATTTACTACAGTACTTAATATCGAGGTTGAAGAATGAAACTCGAGTACAATCAAGTGTCTGCAGATAACGACCAAAAATTATGAAAACGCTAACAAAATTTTGAAAAACCGCTACAAAGATGAACCCGCAATTCCTGACCACTTATATTCCTTTAATTTTTGAATTGCCTGTCTTTTATAAGAAATCGTTTCAAGCTTAGAGTATCATTATGGATACAACTTCACAACATTTACGTTCTCTTACTGCAATGCCTGGTTCAGTGGAGAAGTGGAGCGCTCTCTTTATTTACTCACATCGAAATTTTATTCAGCAACAAGAAACGAATGGGAAAATAAATTAAAAACTTCAAACTTGCCGCCGTATAAAATGTTGTGCGATTTTCTACATCAAAGGTGTCGTGTTTTAAGCGCTATTAACTCACGCGGGTGCATCGATTTCGGAGATAACATATCTACGTATAAATTCAAATCCACGTTCGGTGGTTTAACGTTAAGCAAATCCTGTAATGTAATTACTGCTCTGAGAATAATCATTTCATTAACAATTGTTCGGAGTTATTAAAATGCCTTATTGAACCACACATTGAAAGGGTTCAACTTAAACGCTTATGTCTTAATTACTTAAGACTAAATTATTTTACAACACATTGTAAATGCTCTAAGTATAAAAAATATTCAAAGTTGCACAATGCCATTTTGCATTTACTTTTCAAAGAATTACAGTAATTGCAAGCTGTCAATAAATGTTAGTGTTAATCATTCTAGTATCAATTTGGCACAATGTAATAATAAATACCAAATTTCAAGCGAACAAATACACTCAGTTCACCCTGTGTTGTATTATTTATCTGTTTTATAGAAGTCTGAAGACAGTTGACGTTCCTACTATGATGCACAAGCCTTATTCGAATCGGCTTGACAAATTAACATAACTTAAAGATTTAGTACAAATTCTTAATTTAAAAATAAAACAAACTTACCATCTCTTTAACGGCATACATGATGAAGCAACTCGCAACAACTTACTAGTAATTACAAAAATCAAATCGAAATACAACAGTTGTTCAATTGCTTTAGATTGTTATGTTTTGAATAATATCTCATTTGGCTCGTGTTTCATGTATATTCCAAACCAAGTGCAGTTGGTACACTCACAGTACTATATTTTTTGAAAAATTGATATTTTAGTTGAGGCACAAGTGTTTTACAAATTAAATTCGTCTGCTGTAATTTGAACAGAACGCGTCGATTTACGAGCTCTCCTCAAATTGCGACTTAGCTTAGGCTAAGAGGGCGAATAATTATACTTTTTATTTATAAAAATTAACATTTATGAGAACTAAATATTGCTCTTCTCAGAGCAATGGACACTGTGAACCCGAAGCGTGCTTCGGTGACGTTTATCGACACAGACATGGACGCGGAATCAATCAACGCACGTAGACTACAAAAAGACCAGCACTCCGACACAGAAACAGAAACAAAACGGATACGAAAGACATACCACACCACTGAAAAACCAACCACGATCATGCCAGAAGAACCATCCGCTGAGGCGACGAAATAACCATTAACATACGCCACAAGCCCTGTAAGACCTACGACTAGAAATTCTACAAATACGGACATTTCCGGATTTTATCAGACATGCCAAATAGATGAAACGTATCACGAAAAGAGACATCAACATCTGAGCATCAGGACTAGATGCAAGAATACATGCAGTCTATGCAAACGAATTTCAATTAGTTCAGGATTACCCAAAAAGACATGTTATCGAATTTTTAAATACACGCTGCGTAATAATTATGAAACTGTAATCTACCTGATAAGATCTGCCCAGGATAGAAATGATAATTCAATGCATTGTGTTTACAATTTTTTTGATTAAATATTTAAAACAAGCTTATGTTTAGAGAGCAGTCTTTTGCTTTAAAAAGACAAAATTTTGATTTTGTTATAAACATTATTGTTGAGAATTTTTACATGTCAAAAAGTTATGAATTTTTAAAAGAAAGTTTTTTTACTTCAGCAAACAATTAGTTAAACTTTGAGACTTTTATTTTGGTCAAATGCGATCAAATCTGATAACATAAAGGTAGAATTTTTGGGTAATAATTTTGTGCCAATATCATATTGGATATACATTTTTTATTTTTGATACTTTTATAGGACACAAATGGTGTTCTACATTTTTTTTATTTAATCTTTGTAATTTCTTACAGAAGCTGCGTCTTATTTTTATAAGACAGGTTTTTGTTAACGAAGGCGATCGTTTTATCTTTGGGTTTCCACGTCCGCCCTTAGAATTGTGCTTTGCTCTTATCGTGATTATCTCATGACTTGGTGGCGCCTATTTAACTTTGTTTAGTTTTTGTTTGAAAACAAAATTTGACTTACTCCCACACTTCTTATTGCTCTATCCAGGAATAGACCCCTAGCTATGTCAAAAGATGGCCTTTTCTTCGATTCTCTGTGAAGGATGCGGAAAATTGCGTTTCCCTGGCGCCCATCCAACAATAAAATACGTTTCAACAAGGCACTACAATGGACACAAAGACATATCGATCTACATGGCTGGGCAACCTGTTATATCGCTTCTCCTAAAGGCACTGTGCGACATCTTTACAACACTTAATGGATAAGCAACGAACACGACGACAAATGCGACTACTCTCCTGGATCACCAACAAAATCAAAAGCAAACTAACTAAACTACGACACTTCCTCTTGGAATTCGACATCGACATTGTACTACTCGGCGAAACAAAATTAAACCACAACTACTCACTTAAGATCGCCAACTACACAACTCACAAAAAAGACAAGACTATCGAAGCAGGACACGTATCAAGCGTAGGAGTAGCCGCACTTGTTCACCGACAATTTACACAACACGCACTAGACCTTCCGCAAACGCAGCTAGATGCTGCAGGCGTGAAAATCAACGCAGACGGAGGACTACTGAGAATCGTTTCAGTATACTGTAGTCCAAGCAGAGCACTATCTGCGCAAAGCACTGACAACCTATCACTAGGAGATACCGCTACAATAATCACGGGCGACTGAAACGCCAAACACACTACATGGGGTTCCAGAATAAACAATCACGACGGTCTGACACTTTTCACTTAATCACTGGGTAAAGAATTCGACATGACTGGACCAGACACACCATCAACGATACCTCCAAATCCAGATTATCAGCCTGACGTACTAAACATTACACTAGTCAAAAGATATGCCATACAACTTCACGACAGGAGTCATAGAATACTTGAGCTCCAACCGTCTACCAATAATAACTACGATTCACACAAGGTCACATACACAAGAGACGGCTAACATTGTGACATCAACAAACTGGAGGAAGTTCAACGAATACCTACAACACAAAATAACATCTGGAAACCCGACCGTCGATACATACAAACAAATTGACACAGCCACAGAGTACATCACCAATACACTACAAGAAGCACTAGATTACAGCACTACTACAAGTATCCGTAACACTAACAGACCACGACTTCTGACTACCTTCGCGACATCATCAAACAAAAAAGGAAGTTAGTCCTGAGATGGCGGATAACGAGGGACCCAGCCACTAAAACCCAACTAAACACAACATAAGGGAACTTACAAAGACTTAGCAGAGGACTCATAAGGAGACATCAACTAACCAACACATCACTAAACGGACCAGACGGAAAAATCTACAACGCCCGAGAAAAGGCAAACATATTCGCCACAACACTACTAGAAACATACTCACCGAACCCAACAACACACCAGCAACATGAAACACAAGTAAACGAAATTATGGACGAACTACTACAAACGCATCTAGAAGAACACATACCACATATAACAGCAAAAGACACAAAAGAAACAATCCTCAGTAACAGACACAGGAAAGAACCTGGAAAAGACAACATCACAGACCAAGCACTCAAAAATATCACCAAATGCACACTAACTTACATCACGAAACTATTCAACGGCATTCTCCTACAACGACATTACCCCACAGTATGGAAAACCGCAAATATAGTTATGATCCTAAAAACCGGAAAAACAAGAACAAACCTGTCAAGATATTCGAACGACTACTACTACAAAAATTGAAACATCACCTACGAGACCGACAACAACAATTTGGCTTCAGGAAAAATCACTCAACCACACTATATGTTATTCACGTCATAGACCACATTGCAGAGAACTACAACAAAGCATACGTCACGACAGCAGTATCTCTGCACATGTAAAACGCATTCGACAAGGTGTGGCACAGAAAACTCCCATACAAATTAGCGACCATACACCAAGTACCACTACAATACATACAGCTACTTCACAGACCGAAAACTACAAGTACGAGTAGACGGACAACTATCACACGTAGAACCTATCACGGCTGGGGTTTCGCAAGGATGTCTCTCGGCGCACTATTCAACGCCTATATACGAAACATACCATGCAACGACAATGTTAAATACAGACTATACACCGACGACACTATATTCATAACTACTGTATGTCACCCCAGACTAGCCGCACAAAGACTACAACGTCAACTGAACACCCAACTCGACTGGTTAGGAAGATGGAGAATCCAAATCAACGTGGACAAAACCGAAACCATACTATTCTCACGACACAAACTACACCTGGGAGTCACTATTGACAGAGACCTATGCTTTTAAAAACACTTAGACGAGACACTCAAAAAAACAAAAAAAAATCAAAGGCTACCTACATCCGATACTGACCTTCAACAACAAACTACCGACAGAAACACGAACCAGAATATACAAAAAGCACATTAGACCAGTCATCAACTACGACTCACAAGCATGGTTGACATACCTATCTTAGACAAACGTACGACACTTAGAGGCATTCTAAAATACCATCCTCCGACTGATTACCGCCGCACGATGGTTCGTCAGAAACGACACTATACGAAACGACTTATTCCCACAGTACGCGAATATTGTAGAACAAAACCCATAAAAAAGTACCAAACAATAGACGACTCGCCATACTCATCCATATGAGACGTCGCACCGCTACAACGCACGCCACAAACAAAGAAAAAAATGCCCACGCCGACTATTAGATATGTAACACAACATCAAACAGCAGCACAAGAGGCCGTAACTAGTTGGCAAAATAGAGAAACAACTAGAACACAACACAAGACGCAGACCACTAGGTGGGAAAACAAACACCTAGAACATACGCACGAAAAATAACGATACACACAAGACAGTAAAAACCACAAGATTAACGCTGACTACAAGACGCGTCCTGAGAGGGCCAGGATCAACCAGGAATGCGAATGCTATACAAATTACCGTGCTTGAGGTAAATACAAATCGAGCATGTAAATATTATACTTTAAAAACTTTGTTTGTATGGCTATTGCCTGGACAAATTTCAAATAATACTTTCATCGAATTTTTACCCCTGCGATGCGCAACTTAAATACATTACAGTAAATCTGCAAAAATACTGCCATATTTTGGGAGATTGAGCACGTAACCGAAACTACCGCAAACTATATATAGGAAAATGGCGAGCTGCATTATCAGAACACTATAAAGCGCAATAATTCAGGTCGCTCTACTGCATAGAAAGTTTCACCCCAGTCCCTTGACAATCGGTTAGGATGCAAAAACAGTATGTTTGATGAATTGTAAGCGGATGAGTTTTTATCCATGCAGAGAAGCACTTCCAAATTTAGGTATTTAGCTGTAGTCTTGACATAATTGCAATGTAATTAATTCAACGCTTTGCTGCTGTTAATGAAATTTGTACCACACCTAAATATTGAATTCCTGCATTCTTGATAAATACAGTCGATGTAGAATTAGTAAATAGAAGCATAGGATTAGTAATAGAATAACTTTCTTAGAACTTTTCAGGCCTGGGCATCAAGCTTCTTATTTTAAAATGTGCCTTTTAGGTCATGTTAAGACTTACATAGCATTTTGGAGTTGACTAAATTACTGGGCATCAATATGTAAACGGTCAGTCAGTCTTACAGCTTGTTTACTATTCTTTAATTTAATTGTCTAGCTGAAAGATCCTTTTCTAAGCTTAAAATTACTTATAACTATCTAGGAGGTGTAATTCGTTTTAAAATCGCTTGATCTCATTGGCAGTTATTTCTATTCTAAAGATTAAACACACTATAGCAGAAGTAAATACTAAAATATTTCACTACAGGCCGTTTGTTTTTACGTAAGTGTAGAACTCGTAAATTTGGTATTACCTGTATTTATAATTACTAACAATAATTCTCGAAGAACCAATTAAATAGATATAACAGTTGGTTAAAAAAAATTACAGTTTTAGGTAACATGTATTTTTATGTAGAAAAACGTGTCTTAAAGGCTCACCTTCAAGCTTGTGGTATAAATATGAAATAACTCTTTCATTGAACTAAGAAAAAATATATCTTGTCCTATTCATTTAAACCCATTATCTGTTTAGGAAATTGTACAAATTCTTTTGTTAGCAATTGTAGAGTATGACATACATTTCTGGTTAACTTGCAACTGATATATAATCGATTAAAAATATGTAACAGAACTCTCTGTGATTTAAAACCAGATTAAATGACTTTCACTATCTTCGTCATACATTTACCTGCTTAATAATTCAACCCTAATTTTTACTTAAAACACATTATTTAGGAATTCGATTTTTTCGAACATACTGCCTCTCGCTGAAGGCTTATCTTCAACAAACAATGAATTTCCTTATTCAAACGATTTTTTTGTTCTTAGAATAACTGAAAACTAATAACTAACTAGGAAGGAACACAAAATTGTGTATTATATGTAACGTTTAAACAACTAATCTACATAAGCATTTTATCTAAATATTACCTATAAAAATAATTTTATTCTTTAAGAAGGCGGTATAATTCTGTAATGTTTATGATAAATACTTCATTTTGAGGTTTGACTTTAACTGATCTAGTCTTATTATCTCGACCACATATTAGTTCGATTCCTTTAGTCAAAGGTCAACTAGGTGGACGAGTATGTTCTTCTTGAGTAAAACTATGCCCTTTACCTTTAATTTCTTTAAAGGAGTAAGCTATTTTAGCATATTCTGAAGTTGATTTTGATACTCCCTAACCCACCCTTTCCTAAAATTTCGCTGTACTCGAATGCATTTTTGACATAGGATAAAACGGCATTCAAGAGCGTCTGATATCAGTTTTTTAGGAAATGCCATAAGACTGCTACCGATTACGAAATGTCCCGATGTCAGACAAATAAGATTGTTTGAATCACTAGACAGAGGCTGGAGAGGTCTTACATTCAAAACTGCTTTGCTTTAGAACTAAATTGCACTAAAATCCTCGAACGTGAACGGCGACTATCCCACAATATGGATTAAACTAAAATTTGTACTTTGATAGCTGCTTCCCACAGACCTTCCCAGTGCGGACTTTTAGGAGGATGCATTTTTATTTTATTTCCTTAGCTGTTATAAAATCTTCTACCAAATCAATGTTTTCCTTGTTTTGAAAAAATCGCAAACCTCTTTCAGTTAGTTATTTAAAACTAAGAAATTAGTATTATTATCACCGTAAATGATTGAGGGGTTCCCTCTTCTAGAAATGAACCTTTTAAGAGTTAAAATGAAAGATTCTGTGCACAGGCTAGATACTAATTTTCATTGCACTGCCATAGAAATCACTCAAATAAACACTCAAATTTGGCACTTTGTCAAAGGAGCCTTTTTTAAGTTTAAACTTTTTACAAAAAATGGATCACCAAAATTTACTCCAACCTTGGAGAATGGTCTGGATGGTTGTTATCTGTCGCGCGTTAAATCGGACATTATTTGTTTAAAAGTTTTAGCTAGAAATCCATAACAAACTAATCAGTTTCGAATTATTTCTCTTATCTCTGTAACATCGTTTAGAGGCCAATATTTTAAGCGAACGTTTGACAAAGTTATCTTCGCACTAGCGCGTCCTAATCTTAAACGTTCATAAAACTAATTATTATGTGAGTTTCCTAATACTTTGATGGTATTAACGTAGGATGTTTTTGATCGTAGAGTAAGTCTGAAGACAACCTACCTGCTAGACGAAGAACCCCAATATTATCACCAAAGAGTGACAAACATAGTTATGCCTTATTTGCAGTTATTTTATTAGATGGCAATTTTGAAATCTCTCGAGAAAAATACTGTTGCTGTATAACTTTAAATATGAGAATTGCAGTACTTTGGAGTTTATCTACCTTTAATGAATCCAAGTTGGTTTTCGGTTTGTTTTTTAGGTTATTCACAAATCTTAGATAATACGCTATTACTCTTTTTAGTTTAATAATTGAAAAAATTTAAAGAAAATAATATTTCAAGTATTTGAACACGTGTCTTGTTTAGTGTTATATAAAACAGTTTTAATATTTCTACCTGCACTAACGTTGCACACACTGACCTTTTTAAAATCAAACTCATATAAGTTTAACTCTGAATTTGTTAGAAAGTAGTGTATTTATGGTGTAATCACCCCCTCATTTCCACCAGCATCCTCATTTCCACACACATCTGGACCAAATTTACATGTAAAACCCACCTATAAAGTCTTATCCTTTAGCGATAACTTCATCACATTCCACAATCAATTGATGAATCTTCCTCACTTAGTGGACCCTAACCATTGTGAGTATTTCACTAACCATCCTAACCTACAACATTCAGCATACACCTTATACCCAGAGACTACCCATATTTCTTCGAGATACTTCTCGAGCATGACCTATTGAGCACACACCACGAATAAACCATTTGTTTGAGTAGTCAATTCACAATCGATTAGACCATTTTACTCAGACCAGCCCAACATTTCTAGAATTTTATAGATCAGCACCATACGACTCTCAAGCGAGCTACCGCATTTTACCAGATTCGTTTACCTGTAGCACTTTAGCGTTCCTCTCAAACATTTCACTCATAGTCATCGCGATAACCATCTTCCGTTAGTCTAGACATTTTACGTAGCACCCGAATCCTGCTAAACAGCATTTGACACATCGAACCACGCCAGCATGCAAAGTTATACCGCCTATTAAAGTCCTGATCTTCTAACATTTTGCTCTTTGCTACCACATCGAACCAAATAGTTTTCATTCGACTAGCCCATTGCATCCTTTCGCAGATAACACCTATCTCTGTTTCGGCTATCAATTAACGTACTTAGAATCTTTCATCAAAGCTACCCAAATCTCTAAAATTTTTAGATTGCACCATCCCCAGGGAGCTACCCCAATTTTAAGATTTCTTACCAGTTGCGATTTCCGACCGTCCTTATAAATTTTTTTTAACATTGCACTTGCTAGTCAATTTTACCATCCGAATCTGTAAACGATTTAATCGGACCACGCCCGCAAAGTACATATCCTCTCGAAATCTTTCCACATTTCCACCCACGAGTAAACCACCTTGTTTGATAATCAAATGAATTTTCTCAACCAATCTCTTTAAATTTTTCACATGCACCATCCCCAGAGATACCCCCATTTTAAGTTTTCTTCCTGTAGCGTCCTTATAAATTTTTTATACATGTAGCACATCTGTTAGTCAGAATTTTGTGAATCCAATCCAACAGATTTAACAGGACCACCCTCCATTACCCCTAATATAAATTTCCGCACTCACTAAAGAATCAACATTCTAAAAGTTTTTTACAAACATTCAATACAGTAAATTGAACACATTTCTAAATCATTTTCATTGTTTACCTAAACCTACGGCACTATTATATTTTCTAAAGGCACCTTTTCAAGACCACGGACGCATGTTCAAATCCTCGATTTGTTCTAGGTTTCGCAAGCCGTACAATTTTTTCGAAACTTAAACCACATTGGACAAGTCACATACTTTTACCATTTTCGAAAACGCCGTAAGTTCGCAAGCTTTTATGCGATTTATTCTTTCATTAAATCGAAAACGCTTTTCCGAAGAAACCGAGCACTCATGTCGAACTGGCGTCTAAACAGCCATCGTTTTAAACGCGTGCACATTTCACGCCATCGCGTACGGACTCATTTTCGTCGTCCGATGCGAGTGCAACTTCGAAACGTCTTCCTTTAACGGATCGCGTTGTTCTACAAGCCTTTAACACGGTGGAGCTAACGTTTCGTTGACAACCGATGTTCCTTTGTGCTTAATATTAAAACTTTAAACCACAGTCCCACATTAAGTACTTTGCTGCGACGGATGTAAACTAACCTGACATTTAACCACATTTTTCGGTCTTTAGAATTCCTGGTAATATCCCAATGCATAAGTTCAGACATGTACAAACAAAACCCGCACTATACCTGATATTTAACGACTAGACAATTGATCGATTGCACGTTCGAGCTCGTAAACCGAAGTTTCCAAGTACCAAGAGTGGTCAGCAGACAGCCGCTATCCTTTGTTCAAATTTGCATGAAACACCTTTGTCAGAGCGATGAGCACATTATCTACATCGCAACTTTCGTTCGACACGCTCAGTTTACACCGCAGTCGGTCGCACGATTTTCAGAACCGGTATCGATCTCCAACAGACCGATGTCCGATCAACTCACCTCGTAAAACCGGTCAATCATCACACCGCCTGATATTCAACAGCCGAACGGCCGACTTGAACCCGAGGCGTCGTCGATCACATCCGAGCCACGCGAACCGGATTGCAGCAACCGCACGCTACCGTTCCTGGTGTGAAACATCTCCTTGACCGATGCACATTCCATTCACTTTTTGCAGCATCGCGCACTTTGCCGACACCACCATGTTATCACATCTCGTTATTTAAACATCACGATACACCGCTCCAACACTCACTTCGCCATCACTCACCACACGCTTCACCATTTGCTTACAACGCCATGCAGCACAGATGCAGATGCAGAGATGGTACACACACACGTTCTTATTTAGTCCACGAAATCTTATTTTCAAACCACCAACGCCAGTTCCATTTCACATCGACCGTGTCGCACATGGATACACCCATTGCACCCGCACCGTGTTGCATGCCACCTTGAGCATGCCCAGGTCAAGACCGGTTAACCACACCGTGAGACCCTCTTAATCGCCGCTCACACTAGACTTACATACATCCACACACACCACACGTCTCTCATCCTACAGCACAGATTGTCCGAGGACAGCGACTTTAATAATTTAGACCCAGTAAACAGATTTACAGACATCTCACAGTTAGCGTTTAAAGACCACTTGCTCATCTTTTAATCATCTGAGAACCCTTGTTAGCAACAATCATCAGATTCCCGACAACACGGAGGTAACGCTCAACCAGATAGACCGGAGCGATGAAGGCGAAGAACCTATGGAATTCAAACCATATACTAGCACATGAAATCCGATCGAACAGATTTAAAACGGACCCCTACATTTTAACACACCCGTTAATTAAATCCGCAACTCAACCAAAGAAAATCTAAAACAATTCTTAAAAGCTTTTTACAAACAATTTTTACTAATCGTTTAAATTGAACACACTTTCTAAATACAATTTCAATTTTTATTTTAACCTAGAACTCATCGGCTATACTTATTAATATTTATTTCTAAATAGAGCACCTTTTCCAAAGACCATCGGACCCGCATGTTTCAAATTCCTCTGATTTTGTTCTTATGGTTTCGCTTAAGACCTCGTACATATTTTCCAGATTACTAGAAGACGTTATAACCACATTTTTGTGTTAAAGTTTCACATCGGACTTCTTTCCTCCATTTTGGTATAAACGCCGTAGAGTTCGCAATAGACTTTTATTCGTATGTTGTATTCTTTTTCATTTTTAATCGAATAAATCGCTCTTTCTGCTTCCAAAGAAACTCGGCACTCCATCGTCGACACTGGCGTTCTTTATGCGATAGCTAGCCATCGTTGTTAAACGCAGTGCTAACCATTTCTACGCCATCGTCGTTAGTAGCGGTAACTGCTTTTATGTCTGTTGCTCTAAATGCGGATGCGACTTTCCATCATCGCATACTTTACACATAATTCGTGGTTGTTTCGTACAAGACCCTTTAACAACTGGGGAGCTGAACGTTCTCTAATGACATACCGTCTGTTTTCCTTGTTGCTGTAAGCTATTCTCGTAAAACGAAACCCAAGTCCCACAGTTTAAGACTTTGCTGCGACGGATGTATAAGCAACCTTGGACGATGTTACACCACGACATTTGTTCTGGTGTCGTTTGAGCATCTCCTAAAGTAGACGTCCACGAAGTGCTTATTTAAAACTTGCAGTACCATTTGTACAAAACAAAACCCACTATACACTTTGGTTAAATTGTAATCGCGCAACTAAAAAGTTACTCAGCGTACCTGATTTATGCTCCTATACGTGCAAACCGAAGGTTTCGAGATGCCGAACGAAGTTGAGGATTCAGGCGGAACTAAATGATGTCATATCCTTGCTCTGCAATACATTTAGCGCACTCACACGTTCGCTTCGTCGATGGTGCAATACCGTTAGTAAACACCGGAAAACGTCTTCCATGTTATACGGATCGCGTGCATATTAAAAATCCAAGGGTGGTAGCACACAATTGTGTGCAAGTCGTGCTTAGAAGATGCAGTGCTACTATAACCAAAAACCTTTAAACCATTAAAGAAAATACCAATTGTTGTCTACAGGATACTTACAACAATTTAATTTTATACTCTACGTTACTTTAGGAAGATAGGCCTAATATTTTCCAAATGAATCACCAAGCAAGTATATGCTACGGTATTAAATTACCCATTAATTTCCTATTTACGACCGTGGTTAATTATAGATTGAAATTTAATTTGTGCACGTTCGAGCTTCTCGTAAACTAACATATTTTAGAGCAACAATGCGCTGTATAATACATGCATACCCTTCGCCGCGCTACTGCTATTCTTGTAATTGCTAGAAAAGTCACTCTCCTTTTACTGTTAGACGATGCAAGCACCATTTTTATACTTTCTATAGCACATCGCACACTTTTCGTCTGATAATTAAATTTTGCTCTGTAGGTTTTAACTTCGCAGGGACCCACATATTTAAACCGAAACCATACCTCCAAATAAAATACGTTCGATTCGTCAACTTCCATCCTAAAGGAAAAACCGGTCATCACCTTACCACCGCACCGTCGCATCATCCAAACATTCACGACATGGGCTGCGTTACCTCCGAGCACAGCTGCATTACCACCCACACGCGAAACAACATTTTGCAGACTGTATATCAGCTCCACTTGCACAGCCTTTATAAAAGAACTGGAAAGTATACGTTTATTCGACAAAACACCACGCCACTGATCCTTTAAACACATGCCATTTGCAGACAGTCCTTTTTTATGTGGTTTACTTTTTTATCGCAGCAGTCATTAACGATTCCGTTTCAATCCTTTTCAACATGCTGCATACGCCGTTGACCGAATGGTCCGCATTTCCTGATCTTGCCGATCAACAGATCCGTTCTTCGCGCCAGACACCCATCGCAGCTGCACGCATGTGTCTGATCGACTACAGTAGTATTATTCTCCAAAACACGTTATTTCAACCACTTTGGGAAGTTATCAGGTCAAGACCGTTTCAACGATGCACGGTACAGGCATATCATTGGTCTTATCCGGCACGCAGAGTTGAACCGCACCTTTCGTATTCGTCATTTTGAAACTCGTTTTAGAACTACCATTAGCATACGGATTTACATCTTTTTCGCATCCCACAATAAGAGTCTTTACAACCGCAACAGTCAGCACCCGGATTATCGTCTTCATTCACAAATTTCTTCTTCATCAATTTCATTGTTCAACACATTGTCCGCATGTCAATGCGCCATTCCACTCCATTTGCCCCATTTACCGATTTTCAACAGAGCCCATAAAATTGCGTTTTAAGCAATGCATCTATTTACACGCATCTACCTTTTGGCGCAGACAGCTTATCAATCTCAACCGAATGACCATTTCGAATCAGATACAGATTCTGCAACCAGGATAGACGAAGACTTTAGTGAAGACTTTAATTTATCGGATCCTTACAATATATCCAACAACACATAACTAACCCATCAGATTTTTCTTTTTGGCGACAACCTCCTTCCTCGATATACATCTCTCAACACGCGCAAGTATCTTAACAGGCATGCAGCTGTCCCAGCACCAATAGAGTCGAGCTTGGGCTTTTAAGCATCCCATTCTTCCCATACACAGCACAGCACTGCCACCGACACATCGCACAGCAGCGTTTCAACGCCATCGCTACCAGCCAGACGCACGCTTCAAACGCACGATCAACGTCCCAGCATGAGCCGTTATTAACACCAGACCAGCACATCATCACCACACTGCATTGCCGTTACAACAACATCCCCGCAGATCGTCGTCAACCACATCCGTATTCTCTAGCAGCGTCAGCCACATCATCCTCCGCATGCCGCTCTGTCACATCCACCAAAGACAGAACACCTGACCGTTCATCGCCGTTCCTCCGTTTCACCATCGTCTCAGGAACACATGATTTGAACTTTACGACGAGTTCTCCCGATACTTTCGGCCGCAGCCCAGAAAACGGAGCCCACGCGGCAATCGATCAGCAGATCACGCACACATTTTAGATAAACATCCTAGCCGCAGACTGCTTCACACGACATTGCGCACATCGACTCAGCACAGCTGTCACAGTCCTGCTCGACCATACACACACGCGCAACATTTCAGTCAAGCCTCACACAACGTTGCCGAGCACGTTCGAGAACGCATCCTGAGACGCCATCACGCCATCACAACACGAAAACAGCTCACGGACGAGCCGAAGAAGTCGAACTACCAGGACCGATGCGACGACGCACATCTCACGAAGAGCGACGAGCATTGAACCAACTCTTACATCACACGTCAGATGAACACTACCACGCATTTGCAGCGTTGAATACCCGATGCCCACGATGTGACATTTCACACTCAGTTCTTCATGTTACAGCATTCACATTGACCAACATTACAGCACACTTGAGTTTTCCATTGCGAGTGATCAGGTTAGATAGCAGGTTAGCCAGCGCCCGGCGCTGGCCCAACCTATTAAATTTTCCTTTATCTAACCTAGGTCCACACTCGTTTTTAATGGAAAACTCAAGTAACAACAACAACAATACAGTAATAATAATTCAATTCAAATAGTGTTTATTAACGAAAATACAATAACTTAAAAACAAGAGAAGCTAATGGGGAAAATAATTTAGCCATCATTTACAAACAGGGCATCCCAGTTATTATTCAACGCACTGATAAAAAACTAAATAAGTGTAAGCAATCGAGTATATGTTCATCCCAATTACAAGTTTATTGTCATAATGTAGGAGGATTACGTACAAAATGTGTTGAATTATCTAATGCAATTGCTTTATCAACTCTTCGATTTGTAGAGATGTAGCGTCTCCTTTTCGATGCGCATCCCTGTCGGCTTAGGTTGATAACAACATATTCGACTATCTTCGGCAATATACGTCCTCACTCTGTAGAATACGTAAGAGAACAATTTTTCGTATTCAATTTAGTATTCGATAGTAGCTAGAACGGTAAACATGAGCGTCTCCAAGATGATTAACGTTTCTCAACTTTGGGAATAAAGTGAAACCGGCAAATGAGCGATTTGGATTATGGCTGTTGACAGAAAATATGTGCAACAATAATCTGGTAAAAGATATTGGTAATATTTGTTATGTCGAAGGCGAACAGATGCTGACTGGTGGACTACACACACCAATTACAGAACCATTTTGTGACAATATAATGTTGGTTAAAATTTGCGACCTTTCTGACACCGAACAAGCATCTGCAAACAAAAGGATGTTTATCCTAAAAAAAGAAATTTGTGGTGCATTTAACAGCTATCTACGAAGAAAGTTCAACCGATTTGTTTCCGCTAGGCATGGTGTTAAAGCTAAGCTTCCGTTTTCTCTGGAAAGCACTAACAAGATGGGCCAGAGAGTAAAAGAAATTATCGGGGAAAGAAGACCTCGAATGCATTAATAAAAAATTCCAAAATCCTATATGTGTTCCATACAAAGTGGAACTAGCAGATGTTAAGTTGGAAACTTTATTGGAGGAACTACCAGATATATTAGACGAAGTCGAAAAATATTATTTCTATCTTTTTTGACATGGATGTAACCCAAGATTTTGCGGGCATATTTAGCGAGATGGAGATGTGTAATTATTTAACTACAAAGCATAACTTTTGCTATAAGGGAAAATACGAAGAAAAGTGTAATATTATAGTTGACAACGATAAACTGCAGGATTGATTGTTTAACATGGCTAACAACCAATGCAAGAATTAAGATATACAACAAATTTGTGTGTCAGATAACAAGTCCTGGTGTTAATAAACAACTTGGCAATCATATACTAGATTTTACGTTGTCCAGATGTACGTTTAAGGGAAACATTTGCGTCTACTTTGGTCAAAGAACATGGTATTACGCGATTGGAAGCGAGAATATACAACTGTGCAATTGGAAGCTATGTCAGTGCGGAACGAGTGTATACACCCTTAAAAGACTGTTTAACCTTATTGGAAGATAGTAAGTTATACTTCCTAAAGGCGCCAATGTACTCGGTACCACTTGCCAAAATGTGGAGTAGGCTATCGGACAAGCTACAAAATAGCTGCTGTTTAGCGAATAATAACCTGCTACAGTACGTGTATTGGGGGAATGGTAATACAAAGAAATTGACGGCTTGCAAATTAAGTTGTCCGAAAATCAAAAGAAAGGAAAACATTGATAAAGTATGTGCTTGGCTTTAGTTTTAACTATTTACCCGTAAATTATTTGGAGATAGTAGAGGAGCAAGACAGCCAAGATAAAATAAAAATCTTACACAAGTGCTACATTAAAGCAGGTAGTACATATTTTACACAATCTGCAACACTTATTCTACAATTCCAAAAGAAATAGTCATTTCGGAATTGGGATTGATAAATACACCTAACATTCGCCCAGAGGTTGTATGACAACGCGCAAATATTGGTAGTAAACTCTATTCGTTTACGTTAAAGGAAATTGCCCCATTATGTATGCCTTATGCTGTGAGTGGAAGGAAAAGACAACTAGAATTAGAGGAAATGGATGCAAAAAGGCGAAAATTGGACTACATGGAAAACACTGCGACAATACGCGGACAATACAAAGATGTGTTAGACAAAGAACATCTTATTAGAGAAAATGAGGAAGAATTAAAAGATTATTTTATGTGTCGATGGAGTGACTTAGATACATCCGGGTTGTACAAGCTGTATGCATTTGCGGTTAGTAAGAAAGACTCTTTTAGTTATGTAGACGTTCTTGCAGAAAAGGATGGTACTAAATCCGTATACTTTTTAAAAGGTTATTCTAAAAACGTATTTATCAAAATGGCAGATAACAAAGACGAACTAAGGAATGCGGGTTTCGTAATCTTTGCGTACACCACACGCAAAAGGGGTTCCGCTAAACATTGTATATTTGCCTAGTAAAGAACCTCTCGGATCATTTAAAACCGAGGGTCTTACAACCTATAACAACCATATATCCCCAAAAGTGGTGGATATGCAACTACGCAACGGTGTGTGGGAGAAAAAGGATTTCCTCCAATACCGACAAGAAGAAGTCGATCAAGCTAACAAGATATGTATGCAGGATATTGTGGGAAAGCTGCGATTAAAAGATTGTCACAAGCTGGAAGAATTACACGAAGGAATGGATCTGGTTGTCGGCGGAATCAAAGACTTTAAATATAGAGGCAAACTTCGGTACATTTTACAATTCGAAAACCTAGACGGTCTCTATGTATCAAACTATTGGTTAGAAAAGGAGATAGAGGACTTGGGTATCGATTTAAATTTTAAGCTGCGAATAAAATTAGATAAAATTAAAGCCACTCCAAACAAGCATAAAGAAAGGACTGTCTTCTGTGTATAACTTTGTATTAAAATTAAGTTTAAATGGATCCATGCTTGGCATTAGTTGTTTTTTTAAATTTGTTATGTATAATGTCAGAATAAACATTTTATAATAGTATATAACATTGTTCTTTATTTATAAAAGGCTGTGACGTTACCACGAAATAGCAGTCGCACAGAGAGGGGTGCGCATGGGCAGCGCGCATGGGCAGGGGTGTGCACGCGCATGGGCGCGCATGGGCAAGGGTGTGCATGCGCAGGGGTGCTCATGGGCTGGGATGCGTCTGGGCGTACACGAGGGAAGCGGATGTTAACAGTCACCAAGCATCCAATTCTTTATTTGGTGTGGAGTACTTGTCTGCGTATGTACCCGGAGTAAAAACACGATTTGCATACGCGGCTTATTAATAAAATTAGTTTATCGAGGGAAGATGACAAGCGTTACGTCACCCTAATAGTACAACAATCTACGCATGGGGGGTGTAAAGATATAAGATAGTTGTTTAGATTTGTATATATTAGTTTTAAGATTCCATAATTTTTAAGTTCTTCTCCCACCTTCCAAATCCTTCCGGCTTCTATCCTGGTTGACAGAGTATACGTGTTATCTCCACGTGGTATTTGCGGGACACTGCGGTTTTAGAATTCTAGGAAACGGTTGGTTAAAGCATATGTCTTGCTATAGCAAAAAGGGTTCTCAAGATGGTGTTAAATAAAGATGAGCAAAAATTAGTCTTTAAAACGCATAACTTTGTATGGGTGGTCCTATTTAAAATCTGTTTACAGATTTGGGGTCCCTAGAAAAATTTAATATTAGTGCAAACATTAACAATTTCGACACTAGTGACTACCCTCGAGACAACAAATACAATATGCCTCTTGTGAACAAAAAAGTTGTAGGGAAATTTAAAGACGTATTTAATGGGTGTCCGGTATTAGAATTTGTTGGTAGTAATGTTAAGTCCTACTGTAATGTAGGCGAGAAAGATACGATTAAAAAGATTAAAGGGGTCTCACGAATTGTAGTTAAGTAAAACCGAGGGTCTTACAACCTATAACGAGCATATACCTCCAAAAGGGGTAGGCATGCAACTACGCTGCAGTGTGTGGGAGAATAAGAATTCTCTCCAATAAGAAATTATAGTTTCCATGTACGTAGCACCAGTCATTGGGAAATGGTCAAAATGTGGAACCTATAAAGACGATTATTAATTATGGTTTAGAAAAATAATAGTAGTTTTCGTGGACTAAATAAAATAGCTTAGACTGGTTAATGTATATGACTACATATTCTCGTACACATCCACAAACATCTGCTTACGTCTACAATAGCGATGCCGGTAGTTTTTGTTAAACAAATGGTAAGAAAGATACGTCGGGTGTTAGTGTGCGGAAACCCATAGGAATCAAAAGAGCGGTGTGGCGGAATGTATGGTGGTTCCTGTTAGAATAAGCGAAAGTGGTTAATTGATCGTATTAGATGTTTAAATAAGCAAAAGTGTAAAAGCCTACATAAACAAAAATTAATTATCCAGCAAAAAAGTGCGCGATGTGCTACACTTATAAAGAAAGTATGGAATGGTGCTTGCATCGGTCCCAATAATAAAAGGAGAGTGACTTTTCCAAGCAACTACAAGAATAGCAGTAGCGCAGAGAAGGGGTATGCATGTATTATACAGTTGCTGCAAAATATGTTAGTTTACGCGTAGCTCGG
Source organism: Platerodrilus igneus (assembly GCA_036346225.1). Classification (NCBI taxonomy): domain Eukaryota; kingdom Metazoa; phylum Arthropoda; class Insecta; order Coleoptera; family Lycidae; genus Platerodrilus; species Platerodrilus igneus. Next base: position 644,219 of record JARFIW010000030.1, read on the forward strand.
ATGTGTAATTGATCACGACTTAAAGATCCCTCGGAGGTTTAAAAATTCTCAGCCCATTGTCGTTCGAAAAATGTTTGGAAATTATCAAAACGGTAGCGGGTGGAAGTTTAATGGATGATTGACCGAGTTTTTCTACCTTTTACGAGGGAATTGGAAGTTGACAGACATCGAGCATCTAATTCTCTATTTGGAGGATATCGAGTACTTACCGGTTCTAGAAATCAATACGTGCGGCCGACCGCTATGCGAAAGTGTAAAAGCCTACAGAAGCAAAATTTAATTATCAGACGAAAAAGTGTGCGATGTGCTATAGAAAGTATAAAAAATGGTGCTTTGCATCGCTCCTAACAGTAAAAAGGAGAGTGACTTTTTCTAGCAATTACAAGAATAGCAGTAGCGCGGCGAAGGGGTATGCATGTATTATACAACGCATTGTTGCTCTAAAATATGTTAGTTTACGAGAAGCTCGAACGTGCACAAATTAAATTTCAATCTATAATTAACCACGGTCGTAAAAATAGGAAATTAATGGGTAATTCTAATACCGTTAAGCATATACTTTCGCTTGGTGATTCATTTGGAAAATATTCAAGCCTATCATTTCCTAAAGTATGACGTAGAAGTTATTTAAAATTAAATTGTTGTAAGTATCCTGTAGACAACAAGTTGGTATTTTCTTAGTAATGGTTTAAAGTGTTTTTGGATATAGTAGCACTGCATCTTCTACAGCACGACTTGCACACAACTTGTGTGCTACCACCCTTTTGGATTTTTAATATGCACGCGATCCGTATAACATGGAAGACGTTTTCCGGTGTTTTTACTAACGGTATTCGCACCATCGACGAAGCGAACCAGGTGTATGCATTAGCGCTAAATGTATTGCACGAGCAGCAAGGAATATGACATCATTTAGTTCCCCGCTGAATCCTCAACTTCGTTCGGGTATCTTCGGAAACCTTCGGTTTGCATTCTATAAGGAGCATAAATCAGGTACGCTCGAGTAAGCTTTTTAGTTAGTTCGATTACAAGTTTAACCAAAGTGCTATAGTGCGGGTTTTGTTTTGTACTAAAATGGTACCTGCAAACGTTTTTAAATGCGAGCCCTGGGACGTCTACTTTACCAGGAGGGATGCTCTCAAACGACACCAGAACAAATGTCGTGGTGTAATATCGTCCAAGGTTAAGCTTATACATCCGTCGACAGCAAAGTACTTAAACTGTGGGACTTGCGGTTTCGCTTTTACGAGAATAGCTTACAGCAACACAAGGAAAAACAGTACGGTATGTCATTAAGCAGTAAACGTTCAGCTCCACCAGTTGTTAAAGGGTCTTGTACGAAACAACCACGAATTATGTGTAAAGTATGCGACATGGATGTGTTAAAGTCTGCATACCCCAGTCATCTACGGAGCAACAAACATAAAAATGCAACAGTTATCACTACTAACGACGATGGCGTAGAAATGGTTAGCACTGCGTTTAACAACCGCATGGCTAGCTATCGCATAAAGAACGCCAGTGTCGACGATGGAGTGCCCGAGTTTCTTTGGAAGCAGAAAGAGCGATTTATTCGATTAATAAATGAAAAAAGAATACAACATACAGCAATAAAAGTCTATTGCGAACTCTACGGCGTTTATACCAAAATGGAGGAAGAGAAGTCCGATGTGAAACTTTAACACAAAAAATGTGGTTATAACGTCTTCTAGTAATCTGGAAAATATGTACGAGGTCTTAAGCGAAACCATAAGAACAAAATCAGAGGAATTTGAAACATGCGGGTCCGGATGGTCTTTGGAAAAGGTGCTCTATTTAGAAATAAATATTAATAAGTATAGCCCGATATGAGTTCTAGGTTAAAATAAAAATTGTAAATATGTATTTAGAAATGTTGTTTACAAATTTAAACTGTATTAGTAAAATTGTTTGTAATAAAAAGTTTTAAGAATTGTTTTAGATTTTCTTTAGGTGTGAGTTGCAGGAAATTTATAATTTAAAGGTGTGTGTAAAATGGTAAGGGTGGTCCCTGTTTTAAATCTGTTTGCAGATTCGGATTCTACATAAAATTCTAGACTAACAAGATGTGCTACATGTATAAAAAATTTATAAGGACGCTACAGGTAAGAAAACTTAAAATGGGGTAGCTCTCTGGGGATGGTGCTATGTGAAAAATTTAAAGAGATTTGTGTAGCTGAGAAAATTCTAATATTGATTGATACCAAACAAGGTAGGTTTATCTCGTGGGTGGAAATGTGGAGAAAGATTTATCTCGCAGAGGGTATATGTGTAACTTTGCAGGGCGTGGTCCGATTTCAAATCTGTTTACAGATTCGGATGTCGTAAAATTCTAGACTAGCAAGATGTGCTACATGTATAAAAAAAATTTATAAGGACGGTCGGAAATCGCAACTGGTAAGAAATCTTAAAATTGGGGTAGCTCCCTGGGGGATGGTGCAATCTAAAAAATTCTTAGAGATTCGGGTAGCTGAGAAAATTCTAATATTAATTGATACCAAACAAGATAGGTTTATCTCGAAAGATGCAATGGCTAGTCGAAGAAAACTATTTGGTTCAGATGTGGGAGCAAAGAGCAAAATTTAGAAGATCAGGACTTTAAAGGGGTATAACTTTGCAGGGCGTGGTTCGATTTCAAATCTGTTTACAGATTCGGGTTGTACGTAAAATTCTAGACTAACAAGATGTATCGCATGACTAAAAAATGTTTAAGGACGCTCAAAAGTCGCTACAGGTAAAAATCTTAAAAATGGGGTAGCTCCCTTGGGGATGGTGCTATCTAAAAAATTCTTAGAAATTTGGGTAGCTGAGAAAATTCTAATATTAATTGATACCAAACAAGATAGGTTTATCTGTGTGCGGTGCCAATAGGCACCGAGAAGTATCTCAAAAATTTTAGGGTTAGGTTATCGATTTTAGGTTAGGATGGTTGGGGTAAACTCCCACAAGGAGGTCCACAAGGAGGAGATTCATCTCTTTGTGGAGGAGATTCCTAAAATAAGACTTTATAGTGGGTTTTTACATGTAAATTTGGTCCAGATGTGTGTGGAAATGAGGATGCTGGTGGAAATGAGGGGGTGATTACACCATAAATACACTACTTTAGAAATTTTGACTCATATCACCAAAGAACAGATTTTATTACTTCTGGTAGGGCAATTCCCCTAGAAAGAAAATCAGCAGGGGAATTGTCGCCTTTGACATGATGCAACCGACAATTTGACGTTGTTTGTTGAATTTCCGAATCTGTATTGGAAATTAAAATTGACCAGCTAGAAGGATGTGCGTTTGCCAGCACTATGCAATTTGTGAATCGATCCATAAATTTACAGTAGCAATATTTAATTTATCATTATGTATCGCCTGTAATATTTTTGTTAAATTTGCTAGCAGCAATGCACCACACAGCTCGAGGTGAAGTAACGTAATAGTTTTTAACGGACTAACGCGACTTTTTAAAGCTACAAGATTACAGGACACGTAATTATTTTCGTAAATAGCACGTACATAAACTTCGGCAAAATATGCCTTCAAACTAGCGTCACAAAATTCATGTATTTTAATTTTGCATATTTTGTCTTTAAGGAATATCAACCTTGAAATTTTAGCTTTGCAAGAGCACGAATGCCCTCTAAGAATTCTATCTACTGAGATGAAAGGTCACTAGTCAAATTTTTATTCTAGTTTACCATGGAGAGCCAAATTTTTTGGATCAAACCTTTGCTATGACTATGACGGGAGAAATTAATCCCAATAGATCGAACATTTACGCTATTTGTGACAACGTTTACCATTAGTTATTGAGTATTCCTTAGGAATTTTTGGTAGTAGAAGTGAAAATTGAACCGAATTTGGATCCCAAGAAATACCTAAAACTTTATTAGAATTGTGATCAATGTTGATCTCTACATGGTCTTGGAGAATATTTTGCATAACCTGTTTGAAAAATTGTAAATCGTTGGAGCACCTTTTATGGGTATGAAAATTAGCTGAATTTAGAAGTTCTTTCAATTGTTTGTACGTTTCAGATAACCTGGTTATGAAATCACTGCCGCATAAGGAGTCATCACCGTAGCACCGTGGACAAAGTGCATCTAATGCCAGATGATACACTCCTTTATTTTGGAATGTTGGTTTATTTAAAATGCGGGTCCCTACATAAAGAGCAGTATTTGCACCATAAGTTACCTTTAAAAGTTCTAATCACTTTATTGGTTCTTGTGAAGTATTGCGCCACCAAATATTTTGTAGAAATGTTTGAGAGGGATCGACTATCATCATTCTGTACATCAAAGTTCGAAAATTACATAGTGTGTCAAATAATTCTAATCGCACAGAAAACCCTTTAAACATTACATCATTCAACGAAACGGTTGTGAAAGTTTTCATGTTGGTGCACCCTCCCTTTTTGCGGGTAGTAAAAGTATATACGAACAGCAGAATATAAAAATATTCTGGCGGGACTAGCATCGACCTTTATCGGCTGCGGTGAACGCAAAAGCATAAATCTCTGGGTATGGCAAAGATACATAGATAAAGTTAAATAGAAACGATTAGTTAACTTTTGTTTAAATAGTTGAATAAAAATTATACTCTAAAAGAATTTTGTATATTAACGTCCAGGTAAGACATCTATTTAAACACATATCATTCATACGAACGTATGTATGAAGTGCAAATAATGACATTTATTTTAAATACTTCATACATATGTTCTAATATATATATATATATATATATATATATATATATATATATATATATATATTCATTAATACTAACTGACATAGAAGAAGACAAAATTTTGACTATCGACATTAAGTTAACCAAAATTTACATATTATTAGTTTACACAAGTTAAATAAATTCGTATCTCACATGCAAGATAAATACTTTAGAATAAAGTTTTAAAGACAGATGTGATTATTTGCAAACAAAAACTCAGTCGCCTTGTTATTTATACAAGAAACTATTTTTATTTAATAAAACTTTTACACTGTATCAAAAACAACCCGCAATTTTGTTGTGAAACTATCTTCTCTAAATACACAATGGTGAGGAAGAAGATATTTATTTTCCTTAATTTTATTTTTGAAGGATATTATAATATATCTAGCATAATTTAATAAAACATACTCATCTACGAAAGCCTTATACTGCTTAAACAAGATCAGCATTTCCTTCAAAACGTCTTTCCAAATTTAAAACCTCTTTTTTGTCAATGAATAAAAATCTCATAATTTTAAATGTTTCTTAGGATTTTTTAAAGGTAAATTTACTTGAAACGAATCATCTAGCAATCTCTAAGTACTTTCTAGAAATATCTTTTCAGTCAACTCTTTATTCCACCTGTAACTAGATTATAATAGATGTCTGCTCCTAAAAAAGATCAATTTCTGAAAGAATATGAAAAGTCGGGTCCTGTAATCGGATGCTTTGTGCAATGAAAATTTTTTTTCTATGCAACAACGAATACGGTAAATCGTGTGAAATTCTTTTAAGTACGGAACACGTAATATTGAAGCTTACATTTGTTTTCACATTTAAGTGAATTTCTAAGTTTATGTAGTTATATCGTTAATATCGTTTATTTCAATGTCTCTTTCTCGGAGACAACATTTCAGTTTTAGTACTGCACCTTCAGTAATCAAAGATGTGTTGTAAAAGTATAAGATAACCCTTAGTTGAAAAGGACAACCGTCTACATACAATACTGTCACTATAGCCGTAGCTAAAATTGCTTTACCACTAGAGAAAAAGTTGCAAGTACAACGTTTTCTTGCACAGTTTCCAGTAGCGTGATTGTTGGTGAAAATACCGTTAACGTCCAACTTCAAAGGGACGGGAAATTTAAGTAGCGTTTCGTATTCGTTTAGGAAAACCAAAATAATTGGAAAAACTAGCATTTTGATTTCTCAAATTCGCTTGCTCACTGTCAGCTGAAAATCTTGATTGAGCATTGTGTAAACTCTTGTTATTAACACTTATCAAAAGAATAGTTTAATGCGTCAATACAAAGTATTCTTAGTGTATATTGTAATAATGCCAAACCGTCAGGAGCGGTGGTTGGAGAGTTCTCAAAGTGTCTCTCTAGTTTCGATTGTAAAAAGGACACATATGTAAATACATTCATTGACGCCATTGAAATATATAAAGATGGTTCACAGGAAAGTGATGCTAATGTTCTTCTTGGACTTTCTACGTTATAGATGGATGTATTGCGTCTTGGTGGTGAAGTGATAAAGCTAATGTAAATAATAGGTCGGATGCGTTAAACTTATTACATATTACATGTGAACCTTCCATATCGTAATTACAGAGAATTATTTTTTTGGGAGCAAGACACTTGCACCCCGACGGACGTTTTCGTTTGTCAATGCCGCAATATTTTAGCAAACTTGCCGGTTAACACTTTAAGTGAAGCTATGCAGTTAGATATAACGTGTGGACTTTTAAGTATTTGGATACGCGAGAAATTATCCCGTGCTATTGCTAATTCTATACTGAATTTTTGGAACGAATACGTTATATTGAAGAAATTTTTGAGGAAAAACGTGTTGAATATCGCGATGAAGATTTTAAGAGATGTTAAAAGTAAAACATCGACCCACAATGCTCGATGTGGTACTGTAAAACACTCGGTCATAAATCAGACGATTGTCGTAAATTAGCTTGTATGGAGACTGCAAAAGTAACCAATACAATTAGTGCTAACTATATTTAGTGTTTTGGTTGTGGAAACCCGTTTTACATTCGCCCTATCTGTTCAAAATGTAAAACCACAAAGAATTAACAAGAAGTGAACTCTATGGAATTATGTGGTATATATTTAATACCGTACACGGAATTTTGCAGATGACGCAAAGCGGAAATTTATGTTAAATTTTGAAATAGTGAACTGCAAGCCGCAGATAGCTGTAACTTACATTATTGCGTTACGTTCTAACGAAGGAAATATGCTCGGTGCTTCCTAAATTTCTCTTTCAGACGGTTAATCGAAAACAAACGAAGATACTTTCCGACTAGGGGGAGCTACCATTTAGTTGCTATTGCTGCCTCCCATACCGTTTGTCACCCACTAGTAAGGAAATTTTGCAGAAAGAAATTGATATAATGGTCAGTAAAAATGTAATTGAAGAATGTGAATCAGCCTTGGCCGCCCCCGTGGTCATTGTTCCTAAAAAAGACGGTTGGGCTCGTGTTCCTGTAGATTACCGCAAGCTTAATGCTATTACTACACAGGATTCATATCCATTACCTCTCATGGATGACTTGTCAATGCTAGAAAACGCACGTTTTATACGCCGACTTCAGACTTAAAATCTGGCTTTCACCAAATCAGTGTTCGTGAATCAGATCGAGACAAAACTGCGTTCGTGTGTCACTTCAGAATGTTTTGCTATAAAGTTATGCCATTTGGTGTACCAAAGTCTGACTAATACGTTCAGACGTGGTTTGGCAAATATGCTAATTTTGGTATATTTGGATGGTGGTCTCGTCTTGTCAGAAACGTTTGACTCGCATCTTGATGATTTAGAAAAAGTTTTCAAGGGGTTAAAACAACAGGGAAAATGTATTTTTGCTTGTCTCTCCATAAAATATTTAAGACGTGTTATCCACGCCGATTGGAATTCAGGTTGAACAGAAAAAACATCTGCCATTACTAATATACCTAAAACACACAATTTCAAAGACATACAACCTATTTTACAGACTTGCACATGATATCAAAGATTTGTTAAAAAGTTTGCTAATTTCTCTAAACCTCTTAGTGATATTACTAAGAAAAATGTAAATAAACAGGTATGAAATAAAAGTCACCTAAAGGCCTTCGATTGTTTAAAAGAAGTTCTTGTCGCGACCCGATTTTACAGCAGAATGGTGGTACGAAACCACACATATTGAGAACTGATGCGTTTGCGCACGTTTTGGGCGCTGTTTTAATGCAAGAATGAGGGTCGCGATGAACACCCTATTGAATATGCATCAAGATTATTGACCGCTGCAGAAAGAAACCATAACTTCACCGACGCAAAGTTAAAAAGAGAAATGGAAAAAGGCACGACGATTTTGAGAAACTAATTGATAAAGATATCCGCGAAAAATTTTAAAATACATAAAATGAATTGCTGAAAGATATCGGGAAAATTTCTGATACTAAGGAAGTAGAAACAAAATGATATTACATTAAATCCAGATTAGACATGGCAGTCAAACATATTCTGGGGTATACACAAAAAGCAAATAAGAAACCATGGATAACAAAGGATATCCTGAATTTAATAGAAGAAAGATGAACATTCAAAAATAGATCAGACGAAATAGCAAAACGGGGATACAAAGCCATAGAATGGAAAATTATTCGCACATGCAGGAAAGCTAAAGTACAATGGACTGATGAAAAGTGCAAAGAGGTACAAACTAAGATGGAAATAGAAAAGACAGACAAAGCATATAAACTAATTAAAATGAATTTTAGGGGCATATAAGCATATAGCAAAAATATAAGGGACGCGGGAGGAAACGTCATTTTAGAAAATGTAGAGAAAGTGGTTAGATGGCAAGAATATATAGGGAATTCATATGCAGGGGAGGAACTAAGAGCAGTAGAACCGGAATCAGACATTGAAAAATATGTGTAGCAGAAGTACATATTGAAGTGTTACACCATAGGTCGTTAATTTTTTATTTATTTACTAATTAAATAATTCTCGAAGGACCAATTAAAAGGTTATTATTATTATGGTTGATTAAAAACATTACATTTTTTAGGTAACTTGAAGTTCAATTACATGTAGAAAAACACAACTTAAAGACGCACCTTCAAGTTCAAAGTATAAACATGAACTAACTTTACACACACTTTCTTAAGAAACATTTTACCTTAGTCCTGTTCATAAACCCATTACCTGTCTTAGAAATTCCACAAACCCCTTTGTTAGAAAACATTAAAGTATTACTCATACATTCCTGGTTTACCTGAGACTGACGGCAATAGATTAAAACATGTGATAGGACCTTTTGCAAGTTGAAGGAAGATTGAAAAACTTTCACTGTGTTAGTCATACATTCGGTCTGCTAAATAATATGAACCCTAATTTTAAACTGAAATATTATTTAATGGTTCGATTTCTCGAACATACTGCCTCCCGTTGAAGGCTTGTCTTCAACAAACAATTAATTCCTTAATTCAAAAAAAGTTTCCTTTGTTGGTTTTTTTTTATATAACTGAAACCTACTAACTAACTAAAGAACCGCAAAGTTGTGCATTAAACATAGTATCTAAATAACTACTCTGCAGAAACATTTTATTTAAACATTATCTATGGAGTTAAATTTCTTCATTAGGAAGACGGCATAATTTTGTAATATTTCTGACAAATACTCCATTTTGAGTTTTAACCTTAACTACTCGAACTTTATTATCTCGACCACATATTAATTCGATAACTTTAGCCAAAGGCCAATTAAGTGGACGAGTATGTTCTTCCTTGGTGTAAAACGATGTCGTTAATCTTTAAATCCTTTGAAGGAGTAAGCCATTTTGGCCTATTATGAAGTTGATTCAAATACTCCTTTACCCACCTTTTCCAAAAATTTTGTTGCACACGAGTGCATTTTTGATATCGGGTTTAACGATTTTCAGAAGTTTCTGATAAATCTTTTTCAGGAAATGCCAAAAGGCTACCACCGATTAAGAAATGTCCGGGCGTCAGACAATTAAAATCGTTTGAATCACTGGAAAGAGGTTGAAGAGGTCTTGAATTTAAAACCGCTTCGATTTGGGCTAAGGTTGTAGTAAATTCCTCAAACGTGAACCGCGACTCTCCTACAATACGGATTAAATGAAATTTTGTACTTTTTATAGCTGCTTCCCACAGACCTCCCCAGTGCGGACTTTTAAGAGGAATGAATTTCCATTCTACTTCCCTAGCTGCTAAGAAATTTTCTACCGAATCAATGTTTGCCCTTTTTTTGAAAAAATCGGAAACTTCTTTCAATTGGTTTTTTGAACCTAAGAAATTAGTGGCATTGTCGCTATAAATAATTGAGGGATTGCCTCTTCTAGAAATAAATCTTTTTAGGGTTAAAATGAAAGCGTCTGTGGACAGGTTAGATACTAATTCTATATGCACTGCTTTAGAAATCGTGCAAATGAACACTGCAATATAGCATTTTGTTAAAGGAGCTCTTCTTAAGTTTGAAGTTTTACAAAAATGGGCCACCGAAATCCACACCGACCTTGGAAAATGGCCTGGCAGGTTGTAATCTGTCGCGAGGTAAATCGGACATTATTTGTTCACATGTTTTAGCCTTAAATCGATAGCAAACTAAACAGCTTCGGATTATTCTTTTTATTTCTGTAAAGCCCTTTAGGGGCCAGTATTTTAAGCGAACGTTCGACAAAGTAGTTTGCGCACCAGCGTGTCCTAATCTTAAATGTTCATAATTAATTATTATGTTGGTTACGAAATTCTTTGAGGGTAGCAGAATTGGGTGTTTTTGGTCGTAGGGTAAATCTGAGTAAGACAACCTACCTCCTACACGAAAAATATCATTATTATCAAGAAACGATGACTAATGTAATAATGCCTTATTATCAATTATTTTATTAGATTGTAGTTCTGAAATCTCTCTAGAAAAGGACTGTTGCTGTATAATCTTAATTATGAGAAGTTCAGCTCTTTGGAGTTCCTCTACCTTTAAGGAACCAGAATAAATTTTCAATTTGTTTTGTAGGTTATTTACAAATCTTAGACAGTAGGCTATCACTCTTTTTAGTTTAATAATTAAAGAAAATTTAAAGATAATGACTTTCCAAAAATTTGAACAAGTGTCTTGTTTAGTGTTATATCAAACAGTTTTAATGTTTCTTTCTTCTGGAACATTGCACACACGGATTTCTTTACAGTCAAACTCGTCTAAGTTTAACTCTGAATTTTTTAGAAATTGTGGCCCTTGCCACCAAAGAACAGATTTTATTATTTCCTGTGAGGTCATTCTCTTCGAAAGAAAATCAGCAAGATTATTATCGCTCTTAATATGACGCCACCGACAGTTTCACAGTATTCGTTGAATTTCTAAACCTTTATTGGAAACGAAAATTGACCACCTAGAAGGGTGTGCGTTTAGCCAGCACAGTACAATTTGGGAATCGGTCCACAAATTGATGGTAGAAGTATTTAATTTATCTCTATAAATCGACAGTATTTTTCTTGTTAAATTTGCTGGTAGCAACGCACCACACAGCTCAAGGCTAGGTAAAGTAATAGTTTTTACCGGAGCAACACGAGTTTTTGAAGTTATGAGGTTATATGACACGTAATTATTTTTGTAAATAGCACGTACATAAACTGCAGCACCATACGCCTTCAAACTAGCGTCACAAAATCCATGTATTTCAATTTTGCATATTTCATCTTAAAGGAATAGCAACCTCGGAATTTTTAGCCTTGACAGTATGTGAATGTTCTCTGTGAATTCTAATCACTGATGTGAAAGTTCACTAGTCAAATTTTCATCCCAATTTATCTTAGAGAGCCAAATTTTTTGCATTAGAATCTTTGCTATGACTATGACGGGAGAAATTAATCCCAATGGATCAAACATTTGCGCTATTCGAGACAACACTGTACATTTAGTTATTGAGTGGTCCCTTGAAATTTTTGGAAGTGAAACTGAAAATTGATGCGAATTTGGATCCCAAGAAATACCTAAAACTTTATTAGAAGTGTGATCAACGTTGATCTCTACATGATTTTGAGAAATATTTTGTTATAACTTGTTTGAGAAATTGAAAATCGTTAGAGCACCATTTATGCATATGAAAATCCGCGGATTTAGAAGCTCTTTCAATTGTTTGTACATTTCTGTTAAATTGTTTAGTGAATTACTACCACATAAAATGTCATCAACATAGCACTGCGAAAGGAGTGCCTCTGATGCGAGAGGATATTTTTCTTTATTTTGAAATGCTAGTTCATTTAAAATACAGGTCGCTAAATATGGAGCGCTATTTGTACCATATGTTACCGTTAGAAGTTCTAAGCACTTCAACGGTTCTTGTGGAGTGTTGCGCCACAGAATATTCTGGAGAAACGTTTGAGAAGGAGTGATTCGGATCATTCTGTACATTTTTTGTATGTCACAGGTTAAAACAAACGTAAAGGTTCGGAAACGACATAGTATGTCAAATAATTCTGGTTGGACAGAAAATCCTTTAAACATTATATCATTTAACGAAACACCTGTGGAGGTTTTCATACTTGCATCGAAGACGACGCGCAATTTTGTTGTGCAACTATCTTCTCTTAAGACACAATGGTGGGGAAGAAAATATTTGTTTTCATTGATCTCATTTTTGAAGGATAATGGAATATATCTAGCATAATTTAGTGAAACATACTCATCTATAAAGGCCTTATACTGCTTAAACATATCAGCACTTTTTCAAAACGTTTTTCTAAATTTAAAAACCCCTTTTTTGCCAATAAATAAGAATCGCCCAACTTTAAATGTTCTCTACAATTTTTTAATGGTAAATTTACTTGAAACGAACCATCTGGCAATCTTTTAGTACTTTCGAGAAATATTTTTTTAATTAACTGTTCATCCGGAGTACGAATTTTAGTTTGGTTTGGAACTTCTTCTATTTCCCAGAATTTTTGCAACATGTCATTAGGAATGACATCTTGTATAAAGAATTAGTCACCATGGAATTATTTTGCTTAGCCATATGTAATATGGCTTCTTGAGGAATTGGACCACCTACAATATAGCCTAAATTAGTTTCAATTAAACTAAGGAAATTTCTTTGAAGTCTTATTATACCGCCAGTAACTAGACTATAATAGATGTCTGCTCCTAAGAGAAGATCAATTTTTGAAGGAATATGAAAAGTAGGGTCCGCTAACTGAATATTTTGTGGAATTAGAATTTTGTCTTTATTCAACAGCAACTGCGGTAAATTGTGTGAAATTCTTTTAAGTACAGAACACGTAATATTGAAACTTATATTTGTCTTTACATTTGATAGAATATTTATGTTCACTATTTTGTTAGATTTTGTAGCTATACCATTAATACCGTTTATTTGAATGCCTCTTTCTTGAGGACTATATTTCACTTGTTGTACAGCATCTTCAGTAATCAAAGATGTGGTACTGCAAGAATCTAGGACAGCCCTTAGTTGAAAAGGGCAACCAACTACATCCAATACTGTCACCATAGCCGTAGCTAACGGTGCTTCACCACTAGAGGAAAAGGTAGAAAGAACGACATTTTCTTGGGTAGGGTTTCCAGCGGTGTGATCGTTGGAGGAAGTACCGTTGCCGTCCGATTTCGAGGAACGGGAAATTTCAGTATCGTTTTGTATTCGTTTAGAAAAACCGGAAGCATTGGAAAAAGTAGCATTTTGATTTCTTTGATTCGCTTGTTCACTGTTAATTTGAGACCTTGTTTGAACGTTGTTTGAACCCTTGTTATGAAAATGTTTATTCCATCTCTCTTCATGTAATAGAGTGTGATGTTTACCTTGACATTTAGAACAACCATGGGAACTACATTCATACGTGTAATGATTATATGCCAGACAATTAAAGCACAGTTTATTTGTCTTAACGAAATTTCCTTTTTCTTGATAAGAGAGACCACCAAATTTTGTACATTTATAGATTGTATGATTATTTAAATTACAGAATAAACATTTTTCCTTACTACAACCTGTATATTTCGATTTATTAAAATCATTAGGATGAGAATTTGCACGTTCACTTTGTGAATTTTGTGACATATGAACATAATGGGAACCTTTTTGATTGTGGGGCCTTTTTTGACATTGACCTAAATCAGGAATATTTGCACGTTCTAATACCGAACACCTTTGTTCTAAAAATTTAAAGAACTGGTCTAATGTAGGCCTTGAATTGGGAGGAATATCAAAATCAAATGCCTTTCTCGTTTGACTGTCTAATTTTTGGGAAAAGATGTACACTAGTATCAAATCCCAATCTTTAACATTTACTTTCAAATTTTTAACCCTTTTGAGTTTTGTTTTAAAAAGGTAATAAAAGTTCTAAGGGAACTTGCATCTGTTTTACTCAAGGAATTTACATCCAACAAGTTTTTTATATGAGCATAGATTATGTTCAATTGATTTTCATATCTACTCTTTAATGGATCCAAAGCTACTTTGAAGTTATCACTAGTTAATTGTAGATTAGCAATTAGACTCAGGGGCTCGTCTACTAAATAGGATTTGAGATAGATTAATTTTTCCACGTCAGTTAACATTGAATCCTTTATTATTAAATTTTCAAAAAGCTCAATAAATGAATTCCAACCTGTCGGATCCCCAAAGAAGTGTGGAATTTTTAATTGTGGTTTATTTACATTTGAAATTCCTGTAAGTGGTTTAGTAGAATTAGGACTTTGGTTCACAGTTGTTTGAAATGAAAGAATTTTTTCTTGAAAAAGCGTTAAAAGCGAACAATATTTATCTTGAAGACCATCCCTATCAGCTGATTGTGATTCATCTATCACTTCAATTTCATCTTGAATTAAATTGTATTTGTCAAAAGCTTTAGTTAAAAATTCTAGTCTTGTTTTAAATGCAAATATTTTCTCCTCTGATTTACAATTACTTGTAAACCAGTTTTCAGTCACAGTAAGTTTTCTTTTTTCAACAGACTTTTGTTTAACTAAAGCTTCCATCTTACACTCAATAGTTAGAGCAAAAATTATTAAATGAAAATTTTACGACTACAACTATAAATCAACCTACTTTGAATCTAGCTTAAACCTTTAAGTAAGAACAGGCTGAATTAAACAAATTTCGTGAATACAGTATGAAAAAGGAACAATAACCAATTTATAACCTTAATGAATGTTTAAATCTGATCTTTAATCTCCGCAACGAACTACTTATTCTTAAAAAACTAATTCACTTTCACTTGAAATTATATTTTCAGGAACTTTGAACACTATCAACACTAAATGCTTTCACCTATACTGAAACTGGAAACTTTCTTCACCTTTTATTTTAATGGAATTGAACTGGAAAGCGTTTGATTTTGGAAACTTTTCTTAGAATTTCTTTACCTCCTGGTTCTTTTTAGCATCCGGCTTGAAGGACCAATTTCAACTATATAGCAGAGGTACATATTGAAGTGTTACACCATAGGTCGTTAATGCGTGAATATTTTACCTTTATTTATTTACTAATTAAATAATTCTCGAAGGACCAATTAAAAGTTTATTATTATTATGGTTGATTAAAAACATTACATTTTTTAGGTAACTTGAAGTTTAATTACATGTAGAAAAACACAACTTGAAGACGCACCTTCAAGTTCAAAGTATAAACATGAACTAACTTTACACACACTTTCTTAAGAAACATTTTACCTTAGTCCTGTTCATAAACCCATTACCTGTCTTAGAAATTCCACAAACCCCTTTGTTAGAAAACATTAAAGTATTACTCATACATGCCTGGTTTACCTGAGACCGACGGCAACAGATTAAAACATGTGATACGACCCTTTGCAAGTTGAAGGAAGATTGAAAAACTTTCACTGTGTTAGTCATACATTCGGTCCGCTAAATAATATGAACCCTAATTTTAAACTGAAATATTATTTAATGGTTCGATTTCTCGAACAATATGACTTGCGACATCCTATACACAGAGATGAGTTTGAATTAACATTAAAGGGTCTGAAAAATGGTAAGGCGTCCGATACAGAGAAGGTACAAGCAGAAACTCTAAAAGCCGCTGTACAAGTATTAACAGAACGTCTTTTTCAACTTGTAAGCTATATGTATGGGACAGCCGAGATACCCAAAAATTTCAAACGTAACAACATAGTAACTATTCCAAAAAAGAGAGGCGTCAATAGATGTAAAAATCTTCGTACAATAAGTTTGACAGCACACGTTTCAAAAATATTAACTAGAATTGTACAAAGACCAATGGAAAGACAAGCTGAAGAAATGCTACGAGAAGATCAATTTGGGTTTAGGCGAAACAGGGGAACACGGAAGGCTATTTTAGCTCTGGGGGTGATAATGGAAAAAACAATAGAAGAGGGGGAAAGTGTGTATATAGAGTTTGTAGATCTGGAAAGAGCATTCGACAATGTAAGATGGAAAGAATTTTTGAAATACTCAAAAAGATTGGAATGAGTTTTAGGAATAGACGGATAGTACATAGCTTATACAAAGAGCAAACAGCGGTAATAGAGTTAGAACAAGAACGTAGAGAAGTAAATATTAGGAAAGAGATGAAACAGGAATGTGCCTTATCATTTTTAACTTGTACATTGAAGAGGCAATGAATACTGTCAAATGCAGGAAGACATTTGGAATTACTATGCAGATATGCTTAGATTTGTAGATAATATAGCGGTATTGGCATTTAGCACAGAAGAGTTGGAAGCAGCTCTTAATGAAATGGAAACAGTTCTAACAGAGAGATACGGTATTAAAATTAACAGAAATAAAACTAAAGTTCTAGTATGCAAAAGAGGGGAAAATAAATCAAAAACAAGAATACAAATAGCTATCGAGAACTTACAAGAGGTTAAGGATTTCTGCTACCTAGAAAGCCAAATAACGCAAGATGGGAAAAGCGCAAAAGATATAAAACAAAGATTGGCACAAGGTCGTGCTACACTTAACAAGAAAAAGCAACTACTGTGTTCAAAGACAACAAACATACAAACAAGGAAAGGATTGCTTAAAATATTTGTGTGGAGCACAGCACTGTACGGTTGTGAAGCCTGGACAGTAAGAGAAGCGGACAAGGAAGAGAAATGTGGGTCTACAGATGTATTATGAAAATATCATGGACAGACAAAGCTAAGAACAAAGAGGTACTAGAAATGGTAGGGGGCTGAAAGAGATATGTGGTAAACGGTAAAAAATAGGTGATATAAAATGATAGGCTACATACTAAAACATGAGGGAATAGTGCGGAATATATTAGAAGCAGAGATAGGAAAAAGGAGAAGTAGAGATAGACCTAGGTTAGACTATTGCACACAGATAGTGAAAGATATAGGATGTGGGAATATCAGGGAAATATGTAGGCTAGCTCAGAATAAAAATCAATGGAGTTACGTATCCAACCTGTCCCAAGATGGTAAAACTAATGATGAAAAAATAACTGCACTTAAATATGACGATTATTATAAACAACTACAGGAATTGTTCTTGCAATATTCTTAACTAATGTTAATTGTGCAAAGGGATTTACTGAAAAACTATTAATTCCGCAAATGTCGAAGCGTTAGGAGATCCTTGGCAGCCATAGGCTGCTTTACCCCCATACCGTACATGCTATTTTCCAAAGCTTCACCTGAAGGTACTACATTGGATAGGAAACGAGTTTTCTTTCACCTGAAAAAATTTGAATTTTGCCGAACCCTTGTTGTTCCAAGCAAGGTAGGGACCTTTAACGAGCGTCACAACACTCACACATGGGACCTCCATTTTACCTCTCATTCTAACGAGGCGTACTTTTGTGAAAAATGCTCGACTAACATGTTTCAAGCAAACTGTGTTGGGATTCGAACCCGGGACATTGGGCGTAGGAGTCATACGCATACCAACTACGCCACGGAGCGGCCACCCTTTACATACCCTACATTTGATTTTCTAATGCTCCACCCGAAGGTACTACATTTTCCAGGAAGCGAGTTTTTTGTTTATCTGGAAATTTTAAATTTTGTCAAACTCTTGCTGTTGCAAACAAGGTAGGGATCTTTAACGTGCGTGATAACACTCACACACGGGACCTCCATTTTACTTCTCATTCGAACGAGGGCGTATTTTAGTGAAAAATGCTCGCCTAACATTTTTCATGCAGATCATGTCGGGATTCGAACCCATAACCTTGGGCGCAGTAGTCACACGCATATCAACTACGCCTCGGAGCCCCCCCTCTTCACATACTACCGAATCTCGGTGAAATACAGCATATAATTAGAAAACAATAGAAGGGAACCGAGCTGTATATAAGCTGTTGTGAGAATTTCAGGGAACTGTGTAGACTAGCTTAAGACGAACAACCTAATGACGAAAAAAGTGTACTTAAATCTGGTGATTACTATAACAACTGCTGGAGTTGGTTGAGAAATATTTTCAACTAATGTTTATTGCGCAAAAGGATATATTGGAGAAACCATTAATTCGACAAATGCTCAAGTGCTAGAAGAACTTGTCAGCCGCTGGCTGCTTACCCTCTTTCACATACCACTGAATATCGGGGAAATAGAGTAATAATTGTAAAACAATAGAAGGTGACCGAACTGCATTTAACAAGAAAGAATAGCGAGAATGTTCAATGACACCAAACATAGAAATTAGAAGAAAATTGTTCAAAGAATATGTGTGGAGCACAGTACAGTACGTCTATGAAATAGGGGCAGTAGGAAAAGCAGACAGAAGGAGAGAAGCTTTCTGGAATTACAAGCAGAGATAATGAAAGAGAGGTAGCGGTAGACTAAGATCAGACTTTCGCACGCAAATGCTGATACATGCAGACTGTGCAAATTTCAGGAAAATCTCTAGGTTAGTTCATACTGGAAATTATTCAAATAAACAAAATTGGAAATATTAAAGGTGTTATAAATAGAAACTAAGTGATTATTTGAGGTGTACAATATTTATGAATTTTGGTTTTAATAAGCGTAGATGTGGGTTTTGTATTCTGGGTTGCCTAAATTTAACAGTATGCATTGTTGCGTACAACAATATGTAATAAGATCGTAATATAAGCATAATATATTTGAAATATTACAATACAACGATTTTTCGATTTCGTTTTGTCATCATCTTTTAGAGTAGCAAATGATTGTCTTTCACTTTGGGTATTTTATAGCGGACAATCTCATTTTGCTGGCTAGCCATATTTTGAAAGAGTTCCTCATCCATAAATTTTGCAATCAAGGTACTCAACGAGTAAATGCGTCACTTTTAAAGATTTTAATGCTTAACGTAGTCTATAAAGATTTTGATTTACAGTATATAAATGTATTAAAATGAGGTAAGTTGTGTGTATAGTAACGCTAAACATACGGTCGTATTTTTGATAAATGCGCGTATATAATATTCATCAGAAAAGTGTATTGCAATTGAAAAATAGGAATGTGTGCATTAAACTGCGCAAAAATTGCATTAATAGTAAAAGCAAATAAAAATTCAAATTAGAAGCTGGACTACAAAATAGAACAATTAATGAAAACCATCAATCAAGCGATAATGATCGTGAAAATGAGAAAAATGATAACAATAGATCTTGAAAATAAGATAATGCGAGTTAAGGTTCGTGGCTGGGAGCGGTCTTTTTCAAAAAACCATTTCCAACTTCATAACAAATTTATTTTTAATTATACAGAAATTAATTGGAATTTTGACAAACTTGAACTGAATTATTCTAAGTCGAAATATATTAATTAATTGTACAATAATGAGTAATCTAACGAACTGCAATGTTAAAGCTGAACAATGGATTGACTGTCGTCGACTGGGGCTCCCGGGCCTTTTATAATATCCCTACCCCCTCACATGACTGTGGGAATTTGCAGACCTAATGTCTGCTTACACTTGACTTTATTCATTAATACAATGTTGCGATCTTAATTCTAGTAATCTGGGTCGTGACCGTCTGCGACCGCGTGTGACCTGACATCTGCAGTGTCACTTACCGCCTGTGCTACAAAGTAGCGCTTTCGTTCCCATGAACGTTAATAAACTGTATGAATGGTCTTTCATTTACAATGTTGCACATCACTTAGCGCATTTTTTATATTTCTAATAATTTCATAATTATACCTTTCTTTACGTATATATCAATTGGGGGATTACATAACTCGCGTAGATAAAATGAACTACTTAGTAGCCTCAGGCCGTAAACTTTCACATTCTGTAAAATTTACATCATTTAGACGATTCTCGACTTGACGTAGCGGACAGGCCCTCAAAATTTCAACGAATGAAAACGTAGAAGTAACACTAACAGTTAACGCGATTACTTTAAGCCTACAAAGTACGAGACTATGGCTCGTTTATACAACCAATTAAAAAATCAGTTAATGGTCAGTTGTTTAGTGTTTAATGTTTAATGCTTATCTTGCTAGTTTAAGCTAGTTAAATATGAAGTGAGATCTAGTACGAAAGTGTTGTAGTAAACAGACGGCTTCAACTGATGACCTTGAAAGTTTATTGCCATTCTGAATGGTTTCGAAAATTGAAAATAGATTGAGTAGAAATGCAGTTCCAATCGTTAATGGTATTTAGTAGAGAAATTTCAACGATATGGAAAAGTACGACCGGCATAAATTACACGATAAAATAAAAATCACATTGTTTAAAATTATAATACTAATTCAGTTAAGTTAAGTTATGTAAATATTTGTACAAATTTTTGTGTGAAAGTGGATAATGTGGTTTCAGTGCGGCTGACTTCGGTAGGTTTTTGTCATTACATAAAAAGAAAAATAATAAATATAATCAATCAGATACGTTTAAATCTAATTTTAAGGAGAATCTGTTAAAATTATCCGACTTATTTAGTGTAAGTGAATGATTATCCTGTAGTAAGAATATTTTCTTCTTAGACTTAAAAATATTGTTATTAAAAAAAGCTGTTGTGGCAATTTTGGACCTTTAGATTTTATTGTTTGTATGAAAATATTTTCTAGAGGTTACAAGTAAGAGATGTCTTGTTAGGGAAAACTGTAGTGGATGTAGCAATTGTTATTTGAAAGATTGTTCGTTAAAGAATATTTGATGTTATTACAGGTTTGATGTCTAACACAAGTGGTTTTATTTAAACTGAGTTAGCAAAATAATAATTAGCGCAATAATTTGACTGGACTCCTCTACAAATCACACCAATGTTTATGCCCAACCCGGTGCTCAGTTAGATTCATCTACAGTCTACAGCAACATATGTATAAATTGACGTGATATGGGTCACGAGAGGTCATTGATACCCAAATTCTACAAATAAAGCCCACTAAAATATGAAAGCATCCGGAAAAAATAGAAATTTCAGAAAATTCATGGTTGCACCCTGTATAATACAAGCGTACTTTTATCCATTAAAATACCACGCAAAAATGCAATTGCGCGTGTATAAATAATCACCCTGTATGATATAAACGTATTGTAAATACATAGCAAATAATGTAAGCCGTATATGTAAAAATAATTACTCTTAAGATACCTTAAGGCGCATTAGATGCAAATGCAAATTGGTCACTCTAAAATAAATAACTTTGTATATTTAAAACCCCAATTTTTAATATTATTTATGTGTACTAAAACACGTTTTGCCGTGAAAGCAAATATTTTCTATAGAAATGCATCTAGTTTACATTAAAAAGCTTTAAACTAATCATGTAAATTGACCGCTATATAACAGCAATTTGTTTTAAATAAAGAATTTTCTAGAATGGACGAGATTACTGAAGAAGTTTCAAAATAATGCGTTAATTTAGTATGACCTAATTAATAAAAAAATATTTGCTTTAATAGGAGGCCGAAACATTAAATACAAACCCATAAAATGTAATAAAAATTGATAAAAATTATTTATTACCATTTGCAATTACTGGATTGGTTTGCGACGCCACAATAACCTTGGGTGTTAAACAAAGACGAGTAGCGCACGTGACTAATAAGTGAAGCGCTCTAACGAGGTAATAAAACGTGAAAATTTGAACGCTAATGAGATATTTTCTGAAAATTACGAATGAAATCACGTAAATACTAGTATATTCTAGAAAATAGATAATTTTTGTATATAAACGAAAGGGTTTGTTAAAGAAATTCATTCATAAATTTGATTGCAAAAAATGTTACTTGAGAAAAGAATTTCGAAGCTGCTATTTTGAAGTATGCAATAAACATATTGTAATTTAATAACTAAAATGGAACAATGAATAAAGAAGTAAAGTTAAACGTGAACTGCACAGAAATATGAAAATTGATAAATGCAATTATTTGATCTTGTAATATACAGCGAAGATGGAAATGCTTCAATATCAAAGTCTATTTAAATTTTTATTGAATAATCAAAGCAAGGATGCACATTGGTTTCTAAATGGAAATGTAAATGATATAAACATTTTGTAAACTGGGATTTAACGTCAATTAAAGAATAGAAGCCGAAGATATACCGTTGATTACAAATTGGAAAAGCCTTTCGTGGATTTTTGCAAGTATAATTTTTTAAGAAATATTGTTTGTAACTGATATTCGAGTATTTGTCATTTAAATTTAAGCTATAATAAGTCCTGATCATATATTTTTTTTTTGTAAGGGTATATTTACCAGCAAGTTTGTGTTCAGAGTTCTACACACTCTGACCTCTTTTATAGATCATTCGTCAAGGATATTTTTGGCCAAAACAAATCTTACAAGAGTGAGAATCACAACCAGGTAAACTATACATAAGGGAAGAAATTTAGTTCTGTAAATTTAAACCTAGCTAAGGTAATGAACATGTTTATAATTAAGTAAATAAGTACTTGTTAGAAATAATTTGATGTCCGAAAGAGACGATGTTGTAAATGTTCTATATGCTTTTGTATGAAAGAAAATAATTCATACTGTATAAATGCTTTGTAATATCGCTGTTTGATTTTATTTTGTAAACTCCGTCAATTCTATTGAGCTAGCCAGGTAAAGTAAAGTTAGAAAAGAAGGTAAGTGAACAATTCCAAATTTTATAATTTGCTGTATCTGTATCGCAGCATTCTTTTAGCGGCGCATCAAAGCAAGGCGTTGACATAGCAATATATCTCTCTCTCTATATATATATATATATATATATATATATATACAAGGTGTTCCTTAATATCATGTATATAGGGAGGATGTAATTCTATGGGTTATTTCATGACTAAAAATTCATATAAACATAGGTTGGCAAACTGTTCGTTATTGATCTACTGGGTGTTAAGAAAAAAAGAAAGTGATTTCCTCCAACCTTTATATATGCACCCACTTTTTCCTCGTTAATCCTCGTACCCATTCGAACACCTCGAAGTATTTCTCACGGTTTCAAATGCGTTACCAACGGTATTTTCTGGTGATGTATACACAAGCCATTTGAGACGCCCATTAATGAACAAATTCTAGGCTATTGAACTGACGTCACCTGGAGGTAATGGCTGAGGTCTAGCTCGTCCTATCCACTTGTTTTGATACATTTCATTTGAATACTCCCGAGATAAAATAAAAAAAAATGTACTAGGAAGTCATCGTACATTCACCTTATTTACTTTTTCAGCAAATGAGGTGGGACTCGAGTATTAAGAGCAATTCATGTTGCAAAAAATGCCTGTATGAATGACCAGTAAGTCGACCAGGCAAAATGAAACGATTCATCAAACGATTTCGAGGTATACCACAGCATACATTCACTGTGAACCGCTTTTAAAAGTGCGTACCATGTGGATTTTCTTCAGTCTCATGTGGTTGTTGTTAAAATTTACAATTAAATTGGCTTCGTCTGTAATAAAATTCTACAATTAAAAACCGTGTTTACTGCTAGCCTATTATGGCATGACTGACACAAGATTAATCTTTGAAGGGCAATTCGAGGAAGGGGCGCCTGCAACTTTTAAATTTGTTAAGGTGTAGAAGGGAATCACAGGGATATGTCAAGTAACGCGATGACTAATATTTAAATGTTTACCGAAATTTTGGTGCTAGTGTTTGGATACTCTTCTATTTCATTTCCAACAGCTTCTTTGATCTGTGGGTTTCTAACAGTACGTGGTCTCCATACAGAAACGTCTGGATTATCTTGTATTTCCATTTGCAAGGCCATAGACGAAGGCATCTTATCCACTTCAACATTCCTAAAATTTGGTATTGTTATGAAATTAAAACAAATATTTAAAACACCTTTGTACCTTACAGTTTACATCCTAGACTTTTAATTTATTAAAGTAATTTAGACACAGATTACGATTTCAAATGCGGAATGTCAAAATTAATAAAAACAAGAGATTATCCACAATAAAGCCAGAGTCTACTAGACCATTTTAAGACTTTTAATTTTATGTAACAATTTACAGAAAATTGCAGTTTATTTCTTTTCTCGATAACGGTGGCAGGTACGAAAAACTGCAAAACACCAAAGAATTTCGGTACAAAGCAGAAAAATTCATTTTGTATTATAGAATCTACCAAAAATGCACAGTACAGACGTTTAGGCGGAGAAAATGGACATGACCACTGAAAAAATATCTCCCTGTAGATTCTTATAACCATTTGAACATGTCCAATAATGTAAACCTTACAGCGTAACCTATATCCCAAATTTGATCAAGCATTTCAAAAACAGCAAGAGTTATAAAAAAACTAAAAAGTCTTGAAATTTCAACACACTGTAGATCGGTAACAAAACATTTACGGACATATGTTTAAAGTAGGAGTTTGCTTATGTCTTTCTTAATGGAAAATAGGCTTAATAAAGTATCAGAGCAGTGCCCTTAAATAATGGAAACGGTGTTTTACCTCTTTTGTAAGGGTCAACTTATGAGTACGAAAACTAGCGTATGTAATCAAGCGAAAGTAATATTTATAGTAAAAGTTAGTATGCATATCCCACTACTTTAAATACCTTTAAATGCAAGCAAATTGAAAGTCATGTACTTACAGTATGTAGTAAAAGTACAATAATATAAAACACAACTTTGATAACATTGTCGTCGCTTTGCAGTTGGCAATACCCGTTGGGAACGCTAGTGAAAATTATACACCAAGATCACCTTATTTATACAAAAAAAAATTAACTTTGTTGCGTGTGTCTAGAAATATACATTAACTATTCATCTTCGTGTACACAACGTATTGTTTAAAGTATTGATTTTCCAACCAGGAAGTTCAGATTTGAGTATATTAGGAGTGGACTTTACTCTTACCTGAAATCGCGTGATCGTAAGTGAACTAACCAAATATGACCCTCCTAATCTAATGAAAATAGAAAGTTATATACAGCGTAAAAAAATGACCCTAAAGGCGTTTGCAGGCAGTTCAAAAACAATTTCTAAGTGTGAAGCTTTAGTGGACACGCATATGAAATTGCATAAATAAGATTTAATCAAGGGATAATTAAGTTGTTCAGAGGTTTTTATAAAAAAAATCCTGGAAAATCAGTACCTACTTGAGAAAATGCACGATTGATGTGCTCGCGAGCAAATGGCAAATCGGATATGATCGAGGCGGAGGGCTTACCTTTTGTCCAGTAACACAGAAGACATTGAAAAACGTGTTTGCGAAAAAAGTATTGCAAAGTGGAATCCAGTATTTACGCTGAATTAGAGCTTGAGAAGCTAACGCATCATAATGAAAAGCTAATTTGTTACAATAATTACAAATCAATCTAGTAAGCGTGCTAGTCTTCGACAAATGCAAAGGGTACTTAGAATTTTAAGACAAAATAGAATGTTCTTAACGTCCGCCTGCAGTGTGGAAACCTTTAGAATCTATGAGATTAAATTTCTGGAGCAAATTTACATGAGGCTTTTTCTTATATAGTATAGCTGCAAAATAGCTTGACAGTGATTTTAACACAGGTGTTCTAAGAATCGTTAAGCTCAAGAGTGGAAAGGGAGCCGCAATAATGATTCTTATTGGGACAGTAAACAATAAGCGATTTCGCTCAGAAGGCCGAAAAACGGAATAGGACCCCACCGCTAAAGATCATTATAAAGTATACCCTTTGGGAGCACCCTTGGTGAGCGATATCAGCACTGTTATTCTGAGTGGGTATATGAAGCTATTGAACAGCAGATGTGAGTATCCAACGTTTGATTCACGCAATTAACCACGAATATCTATATTAAATAGATATCTTAATTGTTAGCCAAATCAACACGATTTGAGTCAGTAAAGGGAAGGACGTGTTTAAATTGAAAATACGGATAATTATTTAGAGCAGAGTGTATCAATTTTGGAAGCAACAAGGCGCCGGAATGCTATAATTTAGGAATAGTAAGAGAGTTAAGAAGGGCGACCTTGCTTTTAGGTTGTACTACATAGCAAGCAGAAGTATCAATATCCTTTGCGCTGCCATCACAGAAACTTGTAAGAAGATGTACGGAATTCGCAGAACATAGCTTACTAGCAACTTTAAGTTGTGAGAGCAAGCTGAATTGTGAATCGAAAAGTCATTCATAACTTGACGCGAGAAGGGGCTTTTATCCCAATCAACTAGAGAAAGGCACAAGTTTAATTTTAAAATCTCTGGATCGGATTTTATTCTGTTCTGACTGATCACTTTCGCAAGTCGGAAATACCAGTTTCGTAGCTTTTACGTCATTACTATCGTACTAGGTTGTAACATTTCAAATGTTACGTCCATATTATGTTTATACTGCCATCTTATTAGCTATTGTTGTACGCAACAACGTACACTGTTTAACTTAAGGGTGCGATCGGATGTATGGTTGGCTGCCTAAAATCCATCAAAAAACAGGTTATTCTGTTTGGTAAATAACTTTTGTTGGATTGAAAATATGCAAAATCTAACTTCACCATTAGACTCACAAAACTTTGTACTTTCTAACGAAGGTTTGCTTTTTTTTCTAAAGTGCAGTAATAAGCAAGAAATAGCTGTTAAAAGTAATGTTAAAATTCACTTACTTTATTTTAGTTACTACATCTAACATAATCAATTTGTATATATAAAAAAAGCATTCGTTGGATAGCAGAATACATATATAATCGTTCTGTTAAAAAAAATTTCAAAAATATTGATCATGATAGTCGTAGTGTACTGAATGGATTTTATTGAATTATTACATTAATAGTACGCCATTTTAATAGAAATTGTTCACGACTTCCTCCGAAGATGGCACTGTTAATGATGTGTAGAATAAGGTTTAAAACCAGAATATTTCAAATTGAATTATTTTGGACATTGTTTTTGTCGCATTGAAATGAAGTAAACTAATAATATATGGTGAATTACCTTTTGATAAGTGTAATATAATAATGATTGGATTAATTACGAATATTTATAAAGCCAAAAATGACATAACCTCAACATCCATGGTTGTTTGTAAACTTTCATGTTTATGTTTACAAGCGATAAGTAAATTATTACAGCAGTGTTACTTTGTGAAGCTTATACTATGTTATAATGGTTTTTAAAAAAAAAGAGTAGTGTGCCGTATCCCAAAACGTAACTAGATACTCTACAATATTCAATATAAGCAAAATATTGCATCATGTTAGCAAGAGTAATGTTTATTAAAATATCTTAGTGGAACCATTGCAGGGAAATAGGATACATTTTGTTACAAATTAGGTTGCGGGTTTGGTACTCGTCAAAATGATTTTCAAATTTGAACGATCTGAGGGAGGACGTTCTCAAAAAACGATAATTTTTCCTACATCATTTTACACTTTACTTTGGGGACGTTCATTGTCTTGTGTATCTTCACCAGGGGTCTGCAATGGTAATTATATTTTCAATTTGAAAAGTGTCAAAATCAGCTTTAAATATATAGGCAACTTATTAGTGTTCCCATTCTTCCGTCATTTTTTGGTCATACATAGTTCACATGTAACGTCAAATAGATATGATAATAACATTTTCTCAAATTGTGCTGCCGGCAAAAAATGATTATAATAAACAATAAACTTCAAAACTCCCACTAATTATGAAATATATTTTAGGCTAAATTAAAAATAAAATGGAAAAGTTTATTTAGGATTAAACAATTTACGAAACTAGACCTAACTTTAGGCATTAGAAATAAACCATAAAAGAATTCCTTTTTGGTTTATTCTGTCAAAAAATAGCTATTTTGTTACATTAAATCGACTCTGTCAAAAACGACTAAACGTTTATTTCAATAAATATTTCAAACTAATAGAATATTTGGGGCCTTCGGTTTAATATTTTTCATCAAATGCTAATATCGAAAAATGTATTTCCAATACAAAAAAAACTTTGAGTTGTTACCTGTAAAGTGTGCTTTATTAAAACAAAATTATTACAAATGTTTTATTTTTAATGAATAACTAAGAAATTAAAAATAGGTTCAATTGTTGTAACATTTACAATGTGTATATAGGTATTTTTGAACAGTAAGTCATTACCAACCAAAAACTTAAAAGGAACACTGTTTTACTCAATACGTAGCAATGTAAATGATATAAAACTATTGGTGAAAAGAAGAGAATAACAGGCATTTGTAAATAATATTTTTTAAACCCCACATTTTAAGTTCAATAGATAAACGTTTAGTAATAAATATACGAACAGCTTTCGAATTGAAATTGACTTTATTGTTGTTAATATTACATTAAATATTAGTATATAAGGCATGTTTGTAGGTCCATACAGGCAAAGTTTCGTCATAGACTATCTTACACTTAACCTGCATAAACCACTACATATCTCTACAAGGAAAATGAGTGAAGCAAATGAATAATTACACAATAATTGAAATATATACAATTAGGCTATGTTACTACTTATCCAAAATATGCGCCCTGATTTGAACCTTGAATGCAATAAAAGTAAAAAAGATTTTTATATCCATCTGGAATTGCATTATAAGTAGAAACAACATTATAGATGAATCTTCTCTGAAACATAGCAGTCAATTTCTTGGGAATTGTTAAAGTTTTAGTGTGTCTAATATTGATGCAATGCACTTTGGAGCGTGTCATTAATATTTTAGCAATATTCTCTGAAGTCATTTATAATTATTTTATGAACAAAACATAACAAATGATGTTTCCTGCAGTTATCCATATTTAACCAGTGCAACTCTTTTATCTTATGCGATACATGATCAAATTTTTTTAGTCCAAAAAGTAAACGACAACAAATATTTTGAATCCTTTGTATTTGTGTCATAGAAGTGCTATCAAGGTTTGGACCATATATAAAATCACAATAGTTAAATAATGACAAAACTAGCTTCCGACAACAGCTTTTTCAATTGTAAGGTTAGTATAGACCGACAAGCATATAGTTGTTTAAGTGCTATATACGACCTTTTTATTAACCTTGCAACATGTGACTTAAAGCGTAGATCATCGTCAAGTATTAAACAGAAATTTCTTGAAGAACTAACTAATGGAAGAGGTATTGTTAATTATGACATTTATCTTATCCTTAACACAATCTCTAATTTTCTCTGTGATCCGAAACAATATCAGCATCAATAGTACCTGCACGAACAAATAATTCATCACTTGATAAATATATGGAATCAATAAAGAGTACTGCTGTTATTTACTATGCGCGTAGATTCGTTTATTACTTGGATGAATCCATAAGAATCAATGCAGTGTGTGATAATATTACTTAAATTGAAAAGATTCACATTGACATCACCTAAACATATTATATTATCCATCATTGGTGCTAAATAAGATAATATATTATCTAGTTCATCAACACAACTAAGCGGATTAGAGTTTGGGGATCTGTATACTGTGCCTACAGTAAAACTTTTGCGATTTAATTTAAACATTATCCAAAATATATTCAAGTATACGAGTCAATTGCAAACCAAACAAAATAACCTGACATTTAAGTTCCTTCCTTACGTACACCAACCCCACCCCCTGGACCTTTCCTTGTGGTAGCCAACACACTTGGCCGATTTAAAGTGTCACATTGGTGGTATTGATGTAATGATTGTATCCTTTTTTAACTTTTGAAAGCACACAAGTTATCTGTAAACGAGTCGATATAAATTTATTGCACAAATAATAATGACAATGAAACTTAAATCTAAATTTCTTGTATAAAAACTCTAGCAGGTCATGAATGGTTAAACATCAATCGTTAAACATTAATAATTTGTTAACATAAATATTGCATAATAAATAATGCAATTTGGTGACCGTTACCATACACTTGTGTATTGTGTTTGTGTTGGTCTCGTGCTAACAAAACCAACTAAAATTACCGTGTAGGTAATACTGGTTATTCTGATCAGTATCACAGCCACTGCTATCACTATTTGTATCACCCACTTTGATAATTAAAGGTTCGACAACATCAAACTGCTGTACTATAACCCACCATCATACATTTTTCTGCATGTGTGATACATTTTTGCCAATATGACCCATCTATTCTTTGCAAAGATTCTTGCCATATCAAGTTGACGTTTGTGTCATTATAAAGTTGGTTAAGCCGTCCAACATTTTTATTGTAATATTTTTTACAGTTCGCCCATACCAACTCTATAGGATTAAACTCGCAGTGATACGGAGGTAGCCGTAAAACTTTGTGTCCGTACATTTCTGCTAGGGTATCTATTTTATAAATTTTTGGTTGTGGATGCTTTTTAATTAATGATAATAGTTCCCTTTTTAACGTGTGACTGCCGCAACTAAAATTGTGTTTAATCAAGTAATCAATGATATTTAGTATTGTCTAGAATAATTACACTGGGTTTGCTTAAATTAGGAATTAAACGTTCTTCAAACCATTTTGTAAATAATGCTGCATTCATGTCTCCATGATAGTCAGCACTTGGAGATTTTGTAGAATGCAAAAGTGCTGCATTGGGGATGAATCCAGTTTCGTTGCCTGCATATACGACTATGAACCTGTAATAAAAAATATTTCTATTAAATGTAATTTTAACTTTAAAAAACTAACCGTTTTCCTTCTCCAGGAGGTTTTCTCTTTACACTGAGCTTGGAACCATTATGTCAGCTCTTCTTAACAGAACCTCGACTAAAAATCCACATCTCATCCAAGAAAACAGGATCATAAAGTTACAATTGTTTGTACATTTCATATGCTCTTAAAAACTTCACTCGTGCAGAAGCAATATGTTCCTGTTGAAGCACAGCCCTTCTACCATCGTCCAATTTAAAAGAAAAACCAATTGTTGATAGAAGTCTCGTCAGACTAGACTGGCTGAAGTTAAAAATTTGAGCGGTTACAATTTCTTGTCGTAAAGATTTAACAGTTACATGGAGCCCTAAAAGCATAATAGTAAAAAACACTAAATAAAATTGTTATGAAAACTATATTACATTTGGAATACATTTCGTAAACTTTTTGTTTAACCGCATCTATTACAAAACCATCTACATCAGACGATTTAGACTTGTTGAATTTTCGGTGCTTGCTCGGTGACTCAGGAACTTTATTTTCTTTTCGGGCTTCTAAAACTCTTTTTTTAATGGAACGAAAAGAACTCAGTCCTATCCCACAAGCCTCAGAGGTTCGCTAACAATAAGCAACAGTTAAAACACAACATATCACTTAAAAATTTGATTATACCTGCAATACTGACTCAAATGGGGCCAAGGTTCCATGATTATCACGTTCTCTTTCAAAAAATGTTAGAACATTCATCACCAACAACTGAGCTTGAAAGTTCAAATGTTTGTTACGAAGCGTGTTCATTTTGATAAGTTTTGACTAAACACTATTCAATGTGTAGAAGGTTCTTAGTTTAAAAAAAACTGTTTGTTGTATATCAGAATTATCTTTAAAAGAAAAGTAGAAAATCGCAAGTGAAATAACAAAGCACAAATTCTAACCTAATCTTAAAAATGTTTGACAATTAATTACAAACGGAAATATTTTATGGACATACGTTCAGAGTGGTTGCATTGAATTATACAGCCGACGAATATTTTTCTAGCTATCCTTTTTAGACGGGGAAGAGCCAGGTAATAGAGTAGCATAACAATATTGTGGCTGTGTTTTATTCATATGCACAACGATGAGTCATGCTTGACTTTATTTGATTTAAACTATATCTAACGCTTTGCTTGCTGTTCAACAACTTCGAAATTGCTGAAGGTCATTTACGATGAATAGTTACAGAAATGGAGAAAAACCAGCATCGTACCGTATCCTAGCAACCGTTATTTGCCTAACTTGGAAACGAACCACTAAACTACTAAAGTTAAAATAAAGTAGTTCCCTCTATCATGCGAAAGTTATACCACAAAGGCGGCTATTTTAAAATTAGTTCGTGTTATGAAAATAGAGGGATGCTATCGCGCCCTTAAGCAACCCAGAATACAAAACAAAATACGCGTTGAGTACCCACTTCTACGCTTATTAAAACAAAAATTCATAAATATTACATAACTCAAATAATCACTTAGATCCCATTTAGAACACCCTTAATAATTCTATTACGTTTATTTGACTAATTGGTTTAGATACAACGTAAACAAACATTTATATTCGTTTATTATATATTACTGGATGATGTAGTGCAGTCATCTTCCATTGACATTCACAAACTAGTACATATCGTTTAACAAAACGCCGATAGGAATAACCATCGGCGACGGCATGTTAAATACTCCCTCATCCAAACAGGCAGTCAAAGGTGGTCCTTCAAGAAAGCAAGGTGGATCATTTGTAGATCTACGGCTTGAGAATAGCGACTGAGTAGTGTTGACAAAGTCGTGCAGCTATTTTATTGACCGCATTTAAAATTAATGAACAATGGTTGTATTGCTAAAATAGATTCATGCCATTAGTTCTAGTTTCTTTCAACAGAGCATTTGAAGTAACGGTTAGTGTAGCATTTGATGTAACATCTATCGTGGCGTTTAATGTAATATTTAAGTAATATTCAAGTAACATCTAATAACGTTGAAATAACATTGAGGTAATATAACACATGGTATCCTATCTTAAAATTATCTAGAATGCAGAAACGTGTTTTATTAATTTGGTTTTCGAGAATTGTTAAAATACTTACATCTGAGAAAAATGTTAGTAATTTTTAATGTCGTATAATTAGTGCAGGTTATTAACCTATTTGTATTAAGTAAATTGAACAAAAATAATTTAAATTTGAAGATAAAGCTCGGACACGCCAGCAGTGCAAAGGTCACTTTACTTTGTTTGTTTTGGTATGATAAGCAACGGACATATGGTTCTGGTTGATAATGCAGGTAGTATTATTTTAAACTGTACAGTCAAGGTTTGTACTCTTTTGCATCTAACATGACAAATAGTGTTGTTAGCTTCGTTTTGATATAATATCTAACAAGTAACTTGTAAAATATTGCTCTCTGAATATGCAGGAAGAGTACCACATTGATATAAATACTCAGAACACTTTTACTTACATATCTAATTTTGTTCACAAATTTGAACATATTTTTGCTTTTCTATACATCCAGTTTTGGGTAACGCTATGCATTTTTTTAATAATTATAAAGTACTTAAGATCTATACATTTTGATTATAAGTAGAAAATGGGGCCAGTTTGCTACGTAAATTTCGTTGTAGGAACTTTAAGAACCAAACACTAAGGATCAGATTTCTTTTATTGTTTAAAATCCAAAATAATAAAAATTATTAAATTTTATTTATTACTAACAAAACTGAATTTATTATGAAATATTATTCTATAAATTGCTAATTTGTAACAGAAATATTTTTGCTTTACATTATATGATCTAAAAAAAACCTTTTTCTCTTTATTATAAGAAAGGTTCCACAGTAATTAGAAAGATAAAATATTCTAAAGATATTTGGTTAAGTTGTGACATGCAAGATAATAATTACTTTATGGTTATTGCTTTAATTTTAAACTACAGTGGAGGAGCAAATAGCTGTGTTATGTGAAATCTCTGCATTCAATTTATTTCTGCATCCTGCATATACATTCTAATTTCCTACTTATTTTTTTTACATTTTTTTTTTAATTAACGCCTCTTAAAGATTATAATCTATACGACTTTACACTTTTTATTCTATTTCAAATCATACAAACTTTTATAATTAAAATGAACACTTATTTAAAACGCCCGAAATTTTTTTTTGAGTGCTTAGCACGACGATAAATACGGGGAATCTATTCTATAGTTGATTTGCCTTCCAAAGGTTAATGAGCTTTGCTTTATAAATTCCCTGAAAAATTTGCTTATCGTTAAACTACTTTTAATAGGTGTACAATTCTTTAAAGCAACCTGAATTGTAAAATATAAACGTTTTTAATAGTACTGTAAAATCCTATTTTGTTATCATGCAAGTGTTGAACTCGCTCAAGTTTACGAGCACTAAATCGTCTCCAAAATTAATTTATTCTCGAAACTGTAGTTTGATATAATACCTCACTGTCGTTTCTATAACAGTTAGGCAATCTGTAATACATTCTACTCCACAAGACCATAAGGAGGGCTGCAAACTTACCTAACTATTTTAACAGGCGCTGTTTACCCATGCGGACAAATTCAGTGGAAGTCATTATAGTATACTGAGTCCTTTTGCTTTAGTAAATTGTTGTTTACAAGCCGTATTCTCGGAATATTTTGCAGCTGTTCTCTAGAAAATATACTTTTACAGGTACGGTTTGCAAAATACTTCACATATTGTCGCTGGGAGTTGTTTCTAAAACGCACTCACATTGTTGCTAATCCTCATGAATACAGACTAAACTTTTAAAAGAATCATTCTATGCTTCTATTTAACGTCGCTTTACCGAAAAGTAACGCTGTAAGTCGCAGTGCTAAATGCTTTTGTTGTACTTGGTTTTGCAATCTAGTTAAATTGTCACACGCACTTCCAAATCCTCTACAATGAGAGACAGGAAGCTTGTTTTAAGGAACGTTTATTCTGTTTTCATTTTATTTCTTGATGCTGCTACGAGAAATAGACACTTCTTTTGCTGTTTCTTAACCACGTAAGGGACGTAGTTTTGGGTGGACAATAACTTACAGACTGCGCTTTATAAAGTTACGTTGACAGTGCGTAAGTGATTATGTAATTATTCTTTTAAGTAGCAATTAGTATAAACCGAAGCTTGCATTAGAGCAATTTGTACTGTTTCTTTTACTTTGTAAATTAATGCTAACGTCAATAGGTTGTATAGCAAATTATAAGTTAGAGTAAGATAACACTTGGT
Organism: Platerodrilus igneus; assembly: GCA_036346225.1. NCBI lineage: Eukaryota > Metazoa > Arthropoda > Insecta > Coleoptera > Lycidae > Platerodrilus > Platerodrilus igneus. The sequence goes on from JARFIW010000030.1 coordinate 679,132, forward strand.
TCATCTCAGTTAGGGTTACGTTATTTCTAAAATGAAGTGCACTTCACAGAACAGGTAAAGTTACTGTGTATATTATGTCTACTTTCTTGTATATACTTAGGGTTGGAAATATTATGTAAGTATTTGTTATTTAGATTTTAAGATTTTACATCTATATTGGCTTGAATATATACTACCATGTGGTGTTATATGTAAATGGACACTTTTGTTTACATCACGATTATAACAGGACGATTACGTAAATGTTCGAATTGGTTTTTGTAGATATTCCTTTTTATACTATGTTAACTAACGGTTTGTAAATAAATTTCTTACTGAGGTTTCTATTTTTTTTTTGTGTGACCTACTCCACTCTATAACGTTTTGAGCTAGCACGAAATACAATTCTTTTGGATTTCTGTTCTACCCTTCTGTTTTGTTGCGGTATTCGGTGTAGGTGATTTTCTCTCCCTTCTTTACTACTTTCTTTCTTGTCTGTATGGAATACCGTAACAACTGCCTCACTTGTCTTATTTTTAAACTTACGATTTCTATCAGGTAAATCATCACTGTACTTAATTTTTCCTATTAGTATCAGTTTTTGGCTTCTACATTTCCCTTTTTTACTAAATGTAGCGGCGCTTATTAAAACATATTTGAAAGCAACTCCACGCACATTCCGTTGTTATCTACCGCTTAGGGTAAATTCTAGGGTTTAGCTGTGAGGCATACAAATTTTCCCAAAAGGAAAAATTGGAACAAAGTTTTATAAAAATCCAATTACACTTATTGTAAGTCAATCAAACGAATATTTACAATAAAGTTTTTTATATTTCTCTCATCATCAATACGTCTTTAGTCCTGGAACTGGTTAGACGCGTACCATCGTTGTTTCCTATTCTGAACTAACCCACACATTTCCCTGAAATTTGTACAATCTGCATCTATCACTGTCTGATCTAGGTCTACATTTACCTCTTTTTTCATATCTCTGCTTGTAGCATATCCCATACTATGCCCAAAAAATGTCTTAGAACGTTTTCTGCTCTTCTATATCTCTTATTTTTTTTCACAGATATCCTTGTTCCCCTACCATTTCTATAACCTATTTGTTATTTAACTTTGTCTGTCCATGCTATCAGCCCCATACATCTGAAGCACAGCATTCCGAAAGGATGCTGCTGTTTTTCTGTTTGTTTCTCCGACTGCCCATATTTCATAGGTATATTGTGCTGTGCTTCAAACATATGCTTTCAACAATTCTCTTCTTGTTTCTATGATTGTTGTCTTTCATTATAGGCGCTGTTCTTTCTTGTTAGATGCAGTGCGGTCCCCTCCTATTGTTCTACAATTATATACCCTATTTCTCTGACATTCAGTGGTAGTGGAGAGGGGTAAGGATCATGTGGCTATCAAGTTCTCCCAGCACAAGAACATTTTCCGATTTAATATTTTTTCCAATATATCTTTTCGCACAGTCAACATTAGTTGCAAATATTTCACAACCAACATCTGTAGTTGTTTATAATAATCATCAGATTTACTTCGCATATTTTTTCTTCATTAGGTTTTCCGTTTCAAAACTGGTTGGTCACGTACCTGCACTTATTGATATTCTGAGCTAGCGTATACAGTTGCCTGAAATTCTCACACACCCTGTATACAGCTCGGTTTCCCTTCTACTGTTTTCTAATTTTATGCACTATTTCAACAAAATTCAGTAGTATGTGAAGGGGGTTAAGCAGCCTGTGGCTGCAAATATTTCCTAACACTTAAACATTTGCCGAATTAATAGTTTTCCAATAAATACTTTTACACAATTAACAGTATTCGACAATATTGCCCAACCAATACTTGTAGTTGCTTATAACAATCATCATGCTTTTTCATCACTAATTTGTCCATCTTGGGACTGTTAGGATGCGTACCTCCATTGATTTCTATTCTGAGCCAGCCTACACATTTCCCTGAAACTCCTACAGCCTACTTCTTTTACTATCTGTATGCAGTAGTCTAACCTAAATTTTCTTCTTCTTCTCTCTTTCCTATCTCTGCTTCTAATATATTCCGCACTATTTCCTCATGCCGTAGTGTGTGGCCTATCATCCTATATACACGCTTTCCCCTTTTTCTAATGTTTTCTCCATTATCATTTTCAGAGCTAAAATAGCTTCCAGTGTCCCTTGTTTCGCCTAAACCCAAATTGGTCTTCTCCTAGTATTTCTTCAGCTTGTTTTACCATTCGTCTTTGTACAATTCTGGTTAATATTTTTGACACGTGTGCTATCAAACTTATTGTTCGAAAATTTTCACATCTATCCGTGACTTTCTTTTTTGGCATAGTTACTATGATGCTAAGTTTGAAATTTATGGGTATCTCACCTGTCTCATACATATAGCTTACAGGTTGGAAGAGACTTCTGTTACTGCTTGTCCAGCGGCCTTTAGAGTTTTTGCTTGCACCTTATCTGTACCCGGCGCCATACCATTTTTTAGACCCTTTAATGCTAATTCAAACTCATCTCTAAGTATAGGATGTGCCAGGTCATTTTCAATGTCTGATTCCAGTTCTAATCCAGTTAGTTCTTCTCCTGCATATGAATTCCCTATATATTCTTGCCATCTATCCGCTTTCTCTATATTTTCTATAATGAGGTTCCCTTCCGCGTTCGTTATATTTTTGCTATACGGTTTTATATCCCTAAAATTGATTCTAATTGGTTTGTATGCTTCATCTGTCTTTCCTACTTCCATCTTAGTTTGTACCTCTTTGCACTTTTCATCAATCCATTGTTTTTTAGTTTTTCCTGCATTTGCGAATAATTTCCCATTTTATGGCTTTGTATCTCTGTTTTCCTGTTTCGTCTGATTTATTTTTGTATTTTTGTTTTTTTTCTATTGAATTCGGGATATCCATTGTTATCCATGGTTTCTTGTTTTGTTTTTGTGTATACCCCAGAATATCTCTGGCCTCCATGTCTAGGCTGGAATTAGTGTTATACCATTCTGTTTCTACTTTCAGCAATTCATTTGACTTTTTTTCGAATCTTTCTTAAATATCTTTATCTTTAAGTTTCTCTAAGTCAAAAAGCCTCCTTCCGTTTCTTTTTTCAAATTTTTAAATTTAAGTGCGGCTTTCATAATTACCATTTTGTGGTCAGTGTCTATATGTGCTTCTGGGTAGCTTCTACTGTCTTTTACTTGATTCCTAAACCGTTGTCTAATAAGAATGTAATCTATTTGATATCTTCCTATATCATCTGCCATCTTCCACGTATATCGTCTTCTAGCATGATGTTGAAATAATGTGTTTGTGATGATTGAATTGCTCTTATAGCAAAACTCTACCAGCCTACTTCCTCTGTCATTTCTCGTGCCTAAACCAAATAAACCTACTACCTCCCCTTCCCTACCTTGCCTACCACTGCTTTAAAATCCCCCGTAGTTATTAAATTTTCGTGTCTTTTTACGTATCTTAATATGTCTTTGATATTTTTGTAGATCGCTTCTACCTTTTCGTCACAGTAGCTATAGGTGGGCATGTATACTTGTACTATTACTGTGTCTACCGGTTTAGATTCTAATCTAACCATGAGTACACTTTCGTTCTTTTGTAAATAATTTTCTACACAGTATCCTATCTTTTACCGCATAACTATCCCCACACCCAAATTTCCTTCCTTTGCTCCTGTATGAATTACTCTGAAGTCTCCACTCTAAAAATCCCCCACCTCTGGCCAGCGAACTTTGCTGATCCCTATTATGTCTAGTATTAACCTATGCATTTTTATTTTTAAGTCCTCTAGTTACCTACTCGCTTCATACTTCTAGCATTCCACGCTTCGACTCGCAAAATGTTTCCTACTCTTATTCTGAACTTTCCGATCGCATACTCAGAAATATTCCCCTCCCGGAGATCCGAATGGGGAAATCTTTTAACTCCGGAAGCTTTTACCCTACAGAATGCCATCATTTTATTACAATTTAGGTACGCTGTGTACTTGGGAGGTAATGTGGTGGTTTCCCGTTGCCTTCCACATCGCGGTAGCGTGTCTTAGAAAATCTAAGTACCGAAAGAGCCGCTGCTGCCTTCTTTCAGGGACCTGTCTTAGACTGGTTTCTCACTAACGACCCTACTACTTTGGTGGGACCTGTAGTTTGGCTCTTTAGCTCTTTAGAACACGCAAGCCATTTCACCTGTTCTAGTAATCTAGAACTTCGGCAAGGTGCAGGTCCATTCGAAATGGCCATATTTCTCTATGGTGACACAAATATAATTATTAAGACTGCGGTCAGTAATTACCCCAAGGTCATTTTATTGATTATACACTATTAAATGGATTCTGCTGTTCAGATGGAAACCATAATTCTCGTTTTACACAAAGTCTTTTTTTAAGGCAGACGAAATGGGGAAGCAATGGTTCTAAGAAGGTATGAATATGCTGAACTGTCTAATGGGACAAGAAAAACTGGGACAATAATTACCATTTGTTTTTTAACGACTACCATGAAAACCAATATCCACAATAGGATTTATGCTAGTATTGTAAAAACACTTCTAAACGTCCATTAAAATACCCAGGTGTTTCTGCTATCGCCTTTTTAATATTTCTGACACATACTTTTATCATAACGTCTTTTATTATAACTTTTTTTAAAAACATGAGAACTTATATTAAGTTATAAACTTATATAAGCGTGAGTAATTTGACATTTTGTTTTTGCTACAAAAGCCTAATTTGGTATTCAGATATAAATCACCGGAGCTTCTAACCATCACGTGATTGTGAAGTTTTAGCGCTTTATCTATAGCTACAGTTTCTGGACTAGGGTTTTTTGCGTATGCTGAACATTTTAAAAGTCCTTTAAACTTGAAAAAAAATCCGATGTAATTTTCAGTATTGGTTTAAAAGTGGGGCTACAAGTAACACTACGCTAACAGTGCCATTTTATACCCTACGTGGTTAGAATGTCGTTGAGATAAAGGGATTTTAATTAGTGAATGAGCTACTAACAGAATCATTGTACACCATGCCATAATATCCGCTTACGCAAACTACCCCGTTATGGAGTATAATTAAAATATGAGCAGGTGTTGAGATATCATGATTCCATGGATAGCTTTACATATACTTTATACGCCAAACCCTCTAGATAATTATACTGTTTTACATGCTGCAAAACAGATTCTCTCAAAAGAAACCCTTGTGTTTATTTAGATACAGAAACGCTATGCAACGTAGGTTAAACAGGTATATTTGAATTAAGAACTCACCACAGTAACGACAATCTTGAAATTTCTAAAGATCCTAATTTCGTTCCTATTAGGAACCCAAATTGAAAACGGTTTTAATAAAAGTTACTTATAAAATAATTGTTTGTGTGGGAAAGTCATTTAAGCTTTTGTAACTGAAAAAAATTTTTTTTTGCTGATTGCGATTTAAACAAAACCAGTAACTTTTCCAAATGTGTGAATAATTTTTATGAATTTTCATCAAAATTGCACACTACAATTCACTTTATTTATCGAATAAATCAAATATTAGTATTTTTTTTAAAAATGCACCTGCAATGTGTTGCCGTGGAAAAATTCAGAACTTCCATGTCACACACTATTGTAAAACAGAAATGGTTTGAATACAAGCTATACAAAACAAAACACAACAAACATACAGGAAATGCTATACTATCGAGGTCAAACTATCCTTATGAGAGTTTTCGACTATAGTCGTAATTGCTCGCAAATCTATTTACAACTTTCATTAGGGATATTATTTAGCGTCTCAGCAATTATAAAACTGATTTGTTCTTCATAAACCTTAGATTTATATAAATTTTTGTTGGGCTACCTATTTAGTGAAGTAGGTAATTGGTATTCCTCCAGTTTTGAGATTAATGATAATGAAAGACTGCATTGCAATAGTGTTCTATATTTTTTTAAAAACATTTGAAATAATGCACTATATAGTTGATGAAAAACTGGCTTGCAATATGGTGAAAGCATGATTGTAGTGTAAGACTTGTAAAAAGAATAAACACAGAAATGTTTAATTTTTATGACCAAGTTTAATTAATGTTTTAGGAAAAATTTAAAAAGCCACCAGTAATATTTTGCTCATATTTAGGCTTGTGTAGTAATAAGGAATAATGTGATAAAAATTCTTACGGTTAATTAGAATTCACAAACCATGTTTAGTTAAGTTATTTTACTCTCAAACTTCTCCAATACACGTATGATGTACTTTTGTTCATTATGGTACGAATTCGCCGTTTACAAACTCCCATACGCAATTGTGATGGAACAAAATTTGACATGCTGTATGCAAAACGTATATAAATAAAAGCAAAACAAACTTTTGACTACTTAAAAATGCAAGACATGCATTTTTTTTCTACTAGAGGAATGTTTGCTTTGTCCGATTCGGTACAATTTTAAATATGTAATTGCAATGTAAACATATTGAAAATTTGTATTTTATATTTATATCTTTTTTTAATTGTAAAAAATTCACTGAAATAAAACATACTTGGCCGTTGCGGCCACTTTGTTTATTATTTTGTCGTTAGTTAATGATAAAGAAAACGAAGCTGTGATAAGAAAGCAAACCAAACCAGCATTTGTTGCTTTTTACAAACTGTAATCAAAACCCACTTGACACTTTACTTAATCATTTTTTATTAGAGATACGTTTAAACTATTATTCTGTTTTTTCTATTTAGTGGCCAACTAATTAATGTAACAGCTTTGTCAATTGCATATTAAAAATTGTAAAATAGCTGTGCGATGCAAATGTAGGAATGTTAAATCTTATAATTTCTTGGTCTCTAATAATTTTTTTTACACTAGATATCGGAACTTCAAAGGTATTCACTGGTTATAAATGTTAGAGAATATGCATAGTTAAAATATCTGTGAGGTTTATAACTGGACTAATAAGTTCCACAGCACTGCCATCTATATGTGCTACCTGGTACTTCATAAACCAAGTAGACGGAGTACTATACTTCATATACTTTTCTAATAAATATCTGCTTTCGACATTTCGTACCGCCCTACGCTACCACACCCCAACCCGCGCTTCCACAGCAGATGGTAGATAACCTGCAGTAATGAGCTCTTAAGTATTACTTTTAAAGAACCTAAAACTATAACAAGATTGCTGAAATTCAAGAAATTTAATATGACATATTCACTACTAGCAGTTTAACATTACAGTCAATCCTCTAACCACAATTGCATTTTAAGCAAATCTGTGCAAACTAACGTGCGACAAATTTAAAAGATATTCTTGAAAAGTTTATGAGAAATTACAAAAATTATGGAATTTTCTGGAAAAATAAAAAGTCCCTAAACGGTGTACATAACAGAGGTGTATACTTAACAAAATAATATATTTCCACAACTCTTACAATACAAATAAGTTAATACCCTGGGAAGACTTTAATAATAAACCTTATGCGGTAAAAACCTTACACAACTAGAAATTGTAATTGATCTTACACCTAATCATGTTAACATCATTTTGCAATTGGTAGTTTTCATGACGCACCTAGTTTTAAACAAAACTCTCAAAAAAGCTTAATTGCAGTTTGTTCAAATTTATCCACATACTTTTCCAGATGTTGTGTGGGAGGTTTAAAGTTATTGTAATTTGCGGTTTTTTACGAATATGTTAGTCCTACAGAGCATTTCTGTTAATAACTGAGAAACTCTGCAGTAGGTGAGGGCCGGCAAACCGGACCCATCACGCACCATTTCCCACCTTCTTTCAGCTCTCACCTCACCACCCACCTCCTGCCTTACTTTACGTCCCAACTCTCCCCATCTCACTTCACATCCTACCTCACACTACCTCTCACTTTACTTCACTTCCCACCTCACCGCTTTCCACCTCAAACCTCCCATTTCATCACTTTCAACTTCTCATCTCACCACATTTTACCTCACCACTCTCTCCTCACCACTTGCTACCTTTCCCATTCCCATCTCATCCCTTCGAACCCCTCACCTTACCACCTTTCACCTTACCACTTTTCACCTCCCACCGCACACTTCCCATCTCCCACATCTTATCACTTTCCACCTAACCACTTTTTACCTCACAATCAAGTCGATCAAAATTATTACTTTCACATCTGGTGTTGCTGTTAAATATACCGATTTTATTTTTTGAGATTAACTTAAAAGCATCTAACCCCAAATGCTATAGAGACTTACTCTGCATATTTTTAGGTAATTCTATAATTAAAATTTATTAGTTAAAAAAATTTATATTTTCTGACGTTAATGTTACAAGTGACTTACAAGTACCACAATTAGACCCCGACAAACTACTACGGTACAAAAATTCATTACAAGTAAATAGTAAAAGTTAGTAAATATGTTATGCACATTTTCTTAAAAGTTAAATAAATACATGGTATTGTATGTGTTTATACAAACTGCCGGGTTCAACTGAATCGAGAATCTCCATTTTTCTAAGTCATTGCGTGGGTGATTGTCTCACACCTACATCTTCTAGGTATTAGTTTGGATAACAAACAATTATTCCTAACAATATCAAATAGTTTGCATTATTAATATCATTACATAATTTATTACTAGTTCGGTACTCGTTTTCCAATAAAATGTTAACCTGTGCTTCTTATGTCATATGCCCAGTTACATGTGTTATATCGTCTAAAAGATTTTCATAAAAGCTTTAAAAACCCCTACATTTAATTTCTCCATTTTATAACAGTATAGCACATTATAGCACTTGTACTAATGTAACACAATCACATTTCGCTTTTTTTCAATGTGTAAATTAAACGAATTCGTTTCTTCAAAATTGTATAGTTAGAATATGCTTTTATTAAAAGCGGTAGTAAGTCGTAGGTTGATGTCTCAATCCAGTTGCAATTCTATATCATCCATTTCACTAGCTAAACGATTTAATCTGACGTTTCTTAAGCCTTGAGCAAATTGTTCAGCTTGAAATTTTATTCGAAGAGTACAGAAAGTTATACACTCACCGTACCTCAGTTTTACGATAAAATTTGAACACGTACTACTACAGCAAATTTGTATAACGGGTTGAAGACCGTCATCTAAAGCAAACCCAACTTCTACGAGATGGTGTTGAGAATTTGGCGGAAATCAACTAATGCATAGTTGGTCTTACCTACTAGTTTATTGCGATATAATTGCAGCACTCTTACATCAATTGTGACGTCAACATCAGCAAAATCTATTATTTCTTAACTTGTACTTTGATCAAGGATATATAGTAAACTGGGGTTTGGGAATGTTCCCATTCGTAGTATATGCTGGTGCTCAAGCGTGCACTGTTCAATGTTGGGTATATAGTCTTGACTTTCAAACACATATTGAGAAAGTGTAGTTAATTTTTATGTTCGACTCATTAAACAAAATCGTTAAATTACAATGTTGAACTATTATCATTGCTTGGAAAATGCATTCGCATATATAAAAAACCCACAACGCTATGCTCTCAGATACCAAGTTTCAGCTACTTCTCCAAACTTACGATGACGTCACAGTTTTCTAGAAATAACAAGAAAAGCAATGTTATTTTAAAGCTCTATTTCAACACTAGATAAATAACATAATTTAAAAGCATTTAGCGGCTAAGCATATACCAAATAAAACTTAATTTTAGTATCAAACTACGCACAGAAAACTGTCCTTTGTTTACGTTTGTTCGATGTAGTTTTAATTTTATCTAGTTTTATTTGTAGTTTAAAATTCAAATCAATACTCATTACTTCTATCTTCTTTTATAGCCAATAATTGGATACATAGACACCGTCGAGATTTTCGAATTGCAAAATGTGCCGAAGTTTGTTTCCATATATAAAGTTTTTGATTCAGCGAGATCCATTCCTTCGTGTAATTCTTGCAACTTGTGGCAATCTTTTAGTCTCTGCTCTTCAACTATGTCCTGCATACGTATCATGATGGTTTACTCGATTTTCTCTTGTTGGTATTGGAGGCAATCCTGATTCTCCCACACACTATTGTGTAGTTATGTGTTTACCACCTTTAGGAACATATGGCTCTTATAGGTGTAAAACCCTCGGTTCAAAATTATCCAAAAGATTCTTTACTAGGCAAATGCACAACGTTTAGCGGAACCCCTTTACGTGTGCTGTACGCCAAGGTTACGAATCCCATCTCCCTTGGTTTGTTTGTGTCGTCTGTCATTTTGATAAAAACGTTCTTAACCCATTTGTGTCCAGTGGTAAATAAAGATGCCATGTCCTTTTTATTTTTTCCTTCATTTAATATTCATTACTTATGTTTAATTTCATTATTATAATATTAATCAATTCTTGTTTTCTGCGGGTAATTTATGAACAATAGTTAATTACTAAACCTAAACCTATAACTAGGAATGAATTGTCAACAATGTAATTATCAGAAATTTCTTTTTGATGGTGTACCATTATTCATTCATTTACTTCATCTTTAGAATGCCAAATAAACAATTATTATTAGATATGTGTAGGCTAGAGATTCGTTTACATGTAGCAAACAGCTGTATTAGTACTTTACAAAAGATAAGAAAATCAATGAGTCATGAAGTTGAGTGGCAAATAATTTTACCACTGGGCTCTAACAGTTGCACTTGTAAGTCTTACGATTAGCACTGAATTTATTTTGTTCGTCTAGTGTTTTTAGTTTGTATTTTCAAATCGGTTCATATTGATCAATATGGATCAAAATTTGTAAGTACTACTTTGTGTATTAAAAAAATATTTAGTTTTGTTATTATACCTAGATATACTCGTGGACGTAATGGAAAAGGCCTATTATTACATGAGCTTTTGGAGGAATTAGAAAATTTGGAAGACGATTGCAATATTCCTGACCAAATTATTATAGAGCCACCTATTGAAGAACCAAATGCGGAAACTGATAAAGATTCAGATCAATCTGATAACGAAGCTTCCGGTAATATGGATCACCTACCTAGAAGGAGTTTATTAGCTCCGTGTTCAACAAACAAACAACATTCTGAAAGCGACGATGAAAGTAATTTGGCATGTAAAGCTTCAACATCTACATCGGCAGTGACCTAACCAAGAGAAGCAGTCAAAAGAAAAAAGATTATAAACGTTAGAAATTGGATAGCAGGAGATGGATCAAACTTACAACTACCTACCATTTCAAACAATGACCGTTTGAATGATACTGCTCTTTTGGAATCGATAAATACTCCCATTGATGCTTTTCAAATATTTTTAAATGACGAGTTTCTGGAAGTTATAGTACGTGAATCCAACTTATATGCTGGCCAGCAAGGCTGTCACAATTTGAAAGTCACTAAAAATGAAATATATGTTGTAATTGGCATTATGTTGTACTACGGATATCATGTTTTACCGAGTAAGCGAATGCACAGGAAAAACGATACCGATTGTCATTCACCTATTGTTGTGAATGCTATGAGGCGAAATAGATTTGATGATATACTGCGATATCTACACTTTGCTGACAATTCCAAAATTGACAGCAATGACAAACTGTATAAAGTGCGACCAATATTTGCTTTTCTAAATAAATCCTTCAAACTACTACAGATAAGCGACTGCTGCAGTATTGATGAAAGCATTATACCATATTACGGTCATCATGGTGCTAAGAAGTTTATTCGAGGAAAACCAATAAGGTTTGGCTATAAATTGTAGTGTATAGCAAGTTCAAAAGGATATCTTTACCATGCAGAACCATACTGCGGTACACACACTCGTTTTCCCGAGACCAGCTACGGGCAAGGTGGCAATGTAGTTCTTGGTCTTGCTGAACATGCCAAACTACCTAAAGGTACAAAATTATTTTTTGATAATTTGTTTACGTCAGTTGGTTTGCTTGAACAACTTAACAGGTTGTCGTACAGTGGTACTGGAACGTTACGCATAAATCGCGTTAGTAAGGAAATGAATTTGACAGAAAAATGTACTTTTTCAAAGCAACCACGTGGATCATATGAAAGTTTGGTATCCAACAACTTACTTGTTGTTCGCTGGAACGACAATGCAGTTGTAACAACACTTACAAACTGCATCCCTCTGCATCCCATGTCAACAGCAACTCGTTACAACCGCACTGAAAAACGACGCATTGAAGTGAACGTTCCACGTCCTATAGCAGCATATAATCAAAATATTGGCGGAGCTGATCTTTCAGACCAATTTGTGGCAACATACCAAACAAATATAAGAATAAAAAAATGGTGGTAGGCATTCTTTAGTTGGGCTGTAGATATAAGTTGCGTTCAGGGATGGTTACTTTACCGTAGGAAAGGGATGGCATTGTCGCTTCTTGATTTTCGACGCCAATGTGTTCTTCACTATTTACTGACGTATGGAACAGAACAATCGAAACAAGGACGACCATCGGGATCCCTAACATTTTCACCAACATTGGAAGATATGCGACGCGATCAAATTGGGCACATTGTTGTAAAGGGAGCTGCAAAATATCGTAGGTGTAAAGTTTGCGCAAGAAGAACTTGCTTTGAATGTAATAAATGTTCTGCACCTTTACATCCTCAGAACTGTTTTCATACATTTCATTTGTAAATAATCAAATAATATGTAGATTTTTAAACTTGAACTAACATTATAGCTAATTGGAGTAAGTTTTATTTTATCCACTACTACTATCTACTACAAGTTAACAATATGCTACTTCAACTGCCCACTGGCAAATTTATTTGCCACCTTGTTTTTTGAACATATGGTACATTTATGGATTTCAAACTTTGGTAGATTAATGTAGAGTCTTATTAAAACAAACTTTCATAAAAATCAACTTTTCAGAAAGAGAGCAATAATTTGTGCACTAATGGGTTAAAAAACCTTTTAAATAGTACAGCAATTTAGTACCATCCCTTTCTGCAAGAACGTGCATATAATCAAAAGGACTTTTTTTAGTAACTACAAATGCATATAGATCGAAAAACCTAGATGTATTTAAGTCGGCCCACCAGCAAATAAAATAGTGTTTTAATTCTAGACGACACTAACTAACCTAAGTCCAAACAAAACATAAACTAATCTAAGCCCTCCTCCTCCTGCCCCACTCTTTCATCCTCCTACTCTCGCATCCTTCGCGTCGAACTAATCTAAAAATTTTAGTTCGAACAATATCAAGCTAACCCAACTTGATTTTATAATTATATACGTACGATATACTTCCGGCACACATCCGACATACATAAAACGTACATCGGACATACGTCCGACATACATCCGACACACATTCGACATACGTCCAGCGTAATAAAGTATATAGAGAGGCATATTCTCTCAAGTGAAGTTAGTTGTAATACAACATTCCTAGAAGATGTAAACTCCTTCAGAATTGAGTGATCTTGCTTTGTTCGTTTAGGTTATGGTGCGCAGTTAAATAATTACACACATCCGTTTTGCTAAATATGTCAACAAAATCTTGGATTATATGCATGTTGAAAAGGTAGGACCTAAGTTCCAAACCCAGGCCCAATACTCGCGCGTAAGCCTATTCCTTATACACTTATATTCTTATTTTGGATGATGGGATTAGTATACTTTTGTCTATGTATTTGGAGAAGCCCCGAAGAATTAGCTATTCACTACTATTGTAGCACCTGCGCTAGTAAATCGAGGTAATCGACTTAGTAAGTAAGTGCAGTTTCTACATATTTTTTTATTGTATAAGTATAGATTTTTAAAAATGGAATACGCTAGTTTTTAGTAGCGATACGAGTGAAGCCGTTAAAGTATTATAACCCCATTAATTTTATTATATAATTCGAATTCCTTTGTAATAAAACGATTGCTACGCCGAAAGTAAACGAACCCATAAATACAATGCACCATCTTTGGCTAGGGAAAATAGATGGAGAAACAGAACTTGTTATTTACGAAATTAGAGACATTTACATGGAAACAAAGTCGGTTATATTTACAGATCAAAAATCTGGATATATTGCACATATCCAATTACTGGTTAGAAAGGGATGTAAAAGACGAAGTAGTAGAATGTAAATTTAAAAATAAGAATTAAAGACGTTACGTTACAACAACTGGGATTAAACATAAAGTATCTGCGGGCGTGTGTTGCTATGTTTGGACTCACTGAAGTGGAGATGGAAATAAAGATGCCTATTATTTGTTAAGCCCAATTCTTATACATTTATATTCTTTTGTTGGAAGATGGGGCATTATACTGTAACAAATGGCTTATCACAATATTTTTGTATCAAAAGTTTTAGTATAAATATTTTAGCCAATGTAGCAATTTGAGTTTTGAAATCTTATTTCAACTATTTGCACAATTTAAAACTTACAATAAATTTCTCATAAATTATTAATAATAAAATTTGCTAATTATTTTCTAAGAATTTAACTACATTGTTGCAATCATGCATGGCAAGGAAGTTGGTCAACCCAAACACTCACAATGCAGGATGTGCAGTGTCATAATTGCATCACCTTGTACTTTCCATGAAGGAAACATGATTGAATTTGAGCGTCATAGAGGGTGATCCAAAAGGACCACTCTTGGCAGTAGTTAGTGTACTTTAGTCGCGAGTGGTTGGGCACTGATCAGCTCTCTTGACATGATGTAAGTACTTGCTTGTATTTTCTATTTAAATGTAACTTTATGTATTATTTCATATGTAACAATGTGATCTTTACACTTATTTCTTATGTAACATTTAATATGCCGCTCACATGCTTAGAATATAATAAACTGGATAAATTTGATTGTTTAGTCATTATTGTGCTGTCTGCTCTGATTTTGATGTATACAATGGCAATAGTAGCATATGCTTTAAGATCCCATGACTAGGACATTTTATCGTCCCTGGTCTCAGCACGTAGGTCCTCTCGTTCTACGCTACCCCCTTCTTTACCTAAAAAACCCCTACGTTGCAATACTTCCAAAATGTGTCTACGTATGCGGAGAAACCTCGAAGACTTAGCTGATCCCTGCTATTGTAGCACTCTGTGCTAGTAAACCAAGGTAATCGACTTAGTAAGTAAGTGCAATTTTTACATATTTTTTTATTGTAATAGTTACGGACTTTTTAATAATGTGACAAACTGGTTTTTGGTAGCGGTAAAAGTTAAGCCGTTAAAGTAATATAACCAGATTCATTTTATTATATATATTTTGAATACCTCCGTAATAAGAAAATTGTTATTCAGAAAATAAACACCCTTTAAAAATAAATACAAGGGCTGTTTTTTTGTTCAAGTTTCGTATCTTTCTCTAAGTATACAACGTAGTTGCCGGAAGCGGAACTGCGCGTTGTACGTTTGCGCAGCTGCGCCACAACAACCGATTCCATTGCAGGCTCCTATCTATCAGTCGTTGCCGAACTACGGGCAAGTAAGAATGGCCGCAGCGATCAATTCGTCCACCAATTGTGACTTGCGGAGTGTGATTCGTTTTTTCAAACTGAAGGACGTAGTGCTGCTGAAATCCATCGAAGGACGAGTGTATGGTGAACACTGTATGTGTAAGGTGTAAATATTAAGATGATTATTAGATTGGGCATCGCTGGTCACAATCAAGAAACGACAAATGGCGCCAGGAGTTACTTGTTAAGCTGACGGAGCGATATCATTAACGGTAATTGCACATCATGTAATTAGAAAATGAATAAATAAAATATTTTTATCGAGAATACAAAAGTTTCTTATCCATTGTCCAACTGCCTTAAATAAAGCAAGAAACCTCACATGGTGTCAGGTGTAAAAGTTATAAAAATTAGGTTATACACGTGGAAGTAGTTAAAAGAAGCTCTTGAATATGGAATTTAATCTTCCGTCAACCCTGCAAATGGAAAGTGATACTAATTGGATGAAATGCAAACAAAAGTTTTCAATTTATTTAAAGACGTCTAAGAAAATTAGTGAAACGGAAGAGGGTAAAAATTGCTCTACTGTTGAATGCAGAAAGAAGGATAAAGCATTGATAGTTTTAGCACAGAATTAAAGAAGCAGGCACAAATGTGTAATTTTGAATGTTCTAATGAAACATGTTTGAAAAGTTACGAGCAATGTATGATTAAAGACAGGCTTATAATTGGGGTGTATGACAAACAAATACAACAACGTTTAATTCGTTAACCAAATCTTGATACAGTTAAAGTTTTAGAATATTGTAAATTAATTGAATTAAGCAAACAGCATTTGGAAGTGTTAAATCCAAAGCACCAAGTGGATGTAGTACATCAGCGAGCAGTTCGATCAAAGAAACAGTCGTGTTGCAGATGTGGTTTTAATCACAACGCAGGTAAATGTTCAGCATACAAAAAAACATGTGCGAAGTGTCAACGTAGAAATCATTTTGCAAAAATGTGTAAAAGCGAAACTATGAAGCAGTATCGAAAGAATATTTCTAACGAAGCATGTACAGTTAGTGCGCTAAAAGGAAACGCAGAACAACACACTGATGTACTATTTATAAATGAATGTCAAAAGGCTAGCAAAAATGTATGGGTTGAAGAATTCCTTGTAGAACAAAAAAGCATTACATTCAAGGTGGACACTGGAGCAGAAACAAGTATCTTGCCGAATAATTATTTCAGGAAATTTAGTAAAGCAATACAAAGTAAGCTTGGAAATACGAAGGTAACGTTAAATACATATGAAGATTTTAAAATAAAACCTATAGGTGAGATTAAGTTATTATGTGGATTTAAAAATAATGAAAAATATGTTACATTTATCATTGTAGACTTGAATTCTCAGCCAATTTTAGGTTTGAACGAATGTACTGATTTTGGTTTGATTACTAGAGTTAAACTTGTAGATAATGTAGAGTCATTACCAAAAAGTAAACTGGAAATACAGGAAAAATATTTACAGACATTTGAAGGTTTAGGACAAATTCCAGGTATTAGTAAAATTGAATTGACTGAAAATGCAAAACCAGTAATTCAGTGTCAAAGAAAGGTTTATTATTTTTGCTAGATAAATTAAAAGAATCCCTCAATAATCTTGAACAAAAACAAATTAATCAAGAAGTAAATTACCCTACAGAATGGGTTAATAGCTTAATAATCGTTGAAAAATCAGATAAATCGTTGCGCATGTGTATTGATCCAAAACCACTGAATAAATATATCGAAAGGGATATATACAGGATCCCAACAAGTAGGCATATAATCTCTAACCTCTCTGGTAAAAAGGTATTTACGGTTATCGACATGAAAGACGGATTTTGGCAAATCCAATTAGATAAAAGTAGCTTTGATTTATGCACGTTTAATACTCCGTATGGTAGGTATAAGTTTAATAGACTCCCATTTGATATTTCGTCAGCACCAGAAATATTTCAGAGGAAAAATTGTGAAATATTTTATGGCATTCCAAATGTAGATATATATATATATATTTTGATGATCTCATTATATCGGGTAAGACTGAATTAGAACATGATATAGCATTAAATAAAGTATTTGAAAAGGCAATGAAAAATTATGTTAAATTTAACTTTAAGAAGTTCCAATATAAACTTGAGGAAGATGTTTCTATGGGACAAATTATTTCAGAACATGGTGTAGAACCCTGTTCAGAAAATGTGAGAGCAGTAGCTTCAATGAACTCGCCAGATAATAAACTGGGCTTACTAAGAATACTTGGAATGGCAAAATTCTTTTCAAAATTTATACCTAACTTGTCCCAAATTACTTCATCAATGAGAGAACTAACACAAGTAATACAAAATTTGAATGGAAAGAAGAGCATAAAGCCGAACTAAATAATTTAAAACATTGCATCACTAGCTCTCCCACTTTACAAATTTATGACCCCCCAAAAGCCACAATAATACAATGTGATGCGTCTAGCAAAGGCCTAGAGTGTGTATTATTGCAGAATGGTAGCCCCATCTCATTTACAGCACGTTTGTCATCCGTTGGTGAAAAGAAATATGCACAGATTGAAAAAGAGTTACTCGCAATTGTGTTTGCCTGTAAAAATTTCACTATTTTATTTATGGTCATAATATTCTTCAACAATCGGACCACAAACCACTAATACCGATATTTTCCAAAAATGTTGAATTTGTCACAGCCCGTTTGCAACGGATGCTACTAAAATTGTTAAAGTACAATCTTTCTGTTGTATATTTGCCAGGAAAGGAAATGTATGTAGCTGATACATTATCTAGGTCCTGTACAATTCTGTAGATGATCCTGAAATGGAATACATTCACTATCAAATAATATTCCCATGTCTGAGGAAAAAAGGAAAATATTTGCGCAGACGATTAATAACGATTTGGTTTTAGAAAAGGTAAAGCAGTTCTGTAATACAGTCTGGCCGAAGTCAAATAAAGGTCTCGATATCGAATTGAAACTACTCTACAATTTCTACAAACTAAAACATAGCATCTATGTATCAAACGATTTATTATTTTGGAATGAAAAAATTATTATACCAAAATCATTAAGGTTGAAAATGCTTTCAAAAATTTATGAAGCATATTTCGGAATAAATAAATGTAAATTACGGGCTAGATAAGTATTTTATTGGCCACGAATTTCACTTGATATGGAATAATTAGTAGAAAACTGCGAACTTTGTCAAATGTACAAGAAAAACAACCAAAAAGAACCACTAATAAATCACGAAGTACCAGCTCGTCCGTGGGAAAATTTATTTACAGATATATGTAAATTCAAAAATAAAAATTGTATAATACCGGTAGACCAATACTGTAACTGGATAGGAGCTGTAAAAATTTGTGATAAAACAGTAGAATCTGTAATAAAATTTCTAAAAAATTGTTATTCCAGATTTGGTATGCCAGATATGTTGTATGAGGACAACATCTCTTACAATAGTTTGAAGTTACGGGAATTTCCAGATAAATGGAATTTTAAAATAAAATTTTTAAGCCCACAATACCATCCGTCAAATGGACTAGCAGAAAAATGTTGGAATTTTTAAAAGCATGTTGAAAAAAATGACCCCCCAATTCTGACTTAGAAGTATATCTAATAGAATACAGAAATACCCCTTCAGTTGACATGAATTACTCGCCAGCTCAACTTCTACTAAACAGAATCTTGGAAACAAAATTGCTTACCTCTGAGAAATGTCTTAAACCTACAAATATTCATCCTAAACTGATCAGTAATAAAATAGCTGAGAAACAAAGAAAACAAAAATTTTATTGTGACAGGAATGTTAAAGAACTTTGTAGATTAAGCATAAATCAAAATATATTATTACAAAAACATGGTGTGTGGGTAAAAGGTAAAATAGTAGATATTGTTAATGATAGATCGTATATAGTTAAAGATGAATTTGGTAATATTTATAGAAGAAACAGAAGGTTTTTAAAGCTAGCTAAAACTGGCGGTAATAACTTTTTATATGAGGACCGTGATATATTTGACTCCTGTCAGAATGTACCTAAGGTAACAAATGTAAATTCTGCAAAACCAGTTAGAATAAAAAGGTGTCAGCTGATTTAAAAGACTATATCGTAGATGTAGTGTATGATTTTGACGCTCTGGAATAAAAGAGTAGGTGTAAGGGGTAAATATTAAGATAATTATTAGGCTTGTCATCACTAATCACAATCAAGGAACAACAACAGATGGCGCCAGGGGTTACTTGTTAAACTGACCAGACGATATCATTTACGGTAATTGCACATCATGTAATTAGAAAATGAATAAATAACATACTGTTTATCGAGAGTACAAGAGTTTCTTATTTATTGTCCAACTGCCTTAAGTAAAGCAAGAAACCTCGCAGTATGAGCGATAGTGCTGTCACAAAACGGTGTAGTAAATTTGCGGGTAGTCAGAGAGACGTTCATGACGAATAACTAATTTTGTTTATGACAGCCCCACGTTCCGGCAACAGTATAACTGATTTATTTTTTATATATATGTGGCGTCAGTGTAACTTATTTTTCTTCATGGGCGCCAGTAAACAAAAATCTTCCGACATAGCTAGGGGTCTATTTCTGGGTAGAGCAATAAGAAGTGGGGAAGTAAGTCGAATTTTGTTTGCAAACCACAGCTAAACTAAATTAGATAGACGCCACCAAATCCTGAGATAATCACGATAGTAGCACAATTCTAAGGGCGGACGTGGAAACCCAAAGATAAAACGATCGCCTTTGTTAACAAAAACCTGTCTTATAAAAATAAGACGCAGCTCCTGTAAGAAATTGCAAAGATTTAATAAATAAAAATGTAGAACACCATTTGTGTCCTATAAAAGTATCAAAAATAAAAAATGTATATCCAATATGATATTGGCACGAAATTATTACCCAAAAATTTTACCTTTGTGTAATCAGATTTGATCGCATTTGACCAAAATAAAATTCTCAAAGTTTAACTAATTGTTTACTAAAAAAAACTCTCTTTTTTAAAATTTCGGAACTTTTTAACAAGTAAAAAAAATTTCATCATTAACATCTATATCAAAGTCAAGGTTTTGACTTTTTAAAACAACCAACTACACTTCAAACATGAACCTGCTTTAAACATTTGTAAGCAAAATACACTGAATTAACGTTCTAACCTGGGCAGATCTTTTTAGGTAGATTACAATTTCTAGATTCTTACACAGCGTGTCTTTAAATTTTCAGATTTAGATTTTATAATTTCCATGTAGATAAATGCTAATCACAAAAATAGAAATTGTTTAGTTTAAATTCAAGGACAGCTTCGCGAAGCATCTGCTTTCATGACAACATCTGTCAACTGTGCAACACAAAAAAAATATGACGTCGAAAACATACGTTAAAATTATCTAAGGTTCAGATGGAACAAAGCTTGTAATTATAAAAACCTAACTTGACAAAATTTTGTTCTACGGCTTATAAAACCAGTTCAACAATAATTAAGAATTACACAGATTACATGTTGAAAACATAATACCAACTTTACGTGCTTTATATGATAGTCTGTTTATCAAATTTTTATGACATTCAAAACACATGCATGAAATATCTTATATCTAATAACGAACCAAACTGCCTCTGTTGCTCCACGACAAATCGAGATGGAAATTCAGATTCTTCAAACAAGGTTACCAGCCATTTCTAACTTGGGACGACTGCAATCAAAACCAACATCCATAATTCTTAGTTAACAAATTTCTTAGTAGACAAATTCTAAATTGACAAATCTTAAGTGACGAATCTTAAATGATGAATCCTAAATGATGAATTCTACATGACGAATCCTACATGACGCGCGTTAGTAGAAGGTATCAAAATAGTTTCAGGTCTAGCACGACCTGACCTGCTTACATTAGTAATTTATTCGGAGGTCGCCTGCCTCTAGCCGGGAATACATCTTGATAAGACGGTTGCTAGCGGGCGACTAACCCGACGAAGCGAGAACCGAATCGACGTTAGAGGTGGGGAATCGCATAGAAGCAGTTGAAGATACTTGACGAAGTAACTTTATGTCACACAAATATTTTAATATAAGAGGATTAATAGAGAATAAGGCACGCTTAGCGCATTATCCTCGTAATTCAATGCAAATAATTATTGCTGAAATTAAACATGTTACAAGGTGGTCAATGACGCAAGTCGCTCGCTGCAGCACGTTTGCTTGACCGGGTTGACGAAGTGATCTGGGAGAAACGAAGGTTTACGATTAATGAACTGTATATGGACTTTCCAGACATTTCAAGGTCTACCTTGTACTAAATTGTTACCACCGAGCTAGGATATCACTGCTGGCAAACTTCATTTAAGAGGGTATAGGAAAACTAGTCTCTCATTATGACAAATGCCTCAACCTTCACGGTGACTACGCAAAAAGATAAGTAACATGATGTAAATTTTTTGCAATTAAAATCATCATATTTCATCAAAGTGCCTATTATTTATGGCCTATCGTAACTTGGAAAGAAACAGCCTTCGTATAATTACGTTAAACATATTTACGTTCAAAATATAGTAAAACGCCTAAAAAAAAAGATTGTTAGGATCATCGAAATTGTGGATAGTACGAGAAAAATTAGTACACAAAATGATAAATTTCTTGTTAAAAAAGAGATATTGTAACATTATTGTAAATAATCATCATAAAGTAAGTTAATTGTAACAACTGCCCCAATTCAGTACCATAAAAATAATTAAAGCAACCCTACATTTTAATAAATAAATTCTCAACCAACCAACCGTATAATTCAGTTCCTATTTTCAAGCGAACGAGAATCGTCAAACAGGTAAAGTACCATTATTACTCAGTCAATGTATTGTTGAGAATGGTTGAAGAAGCAGACACTAATTTCTCTTAGTCACCGAAGGAGATGAATGCGGTTCTGAAAATAATTAAAAGCCTCACCTGTCGAAAATTGAATGACATGTATCCAGATTTTAAAGGCTTCTAAACAGGCCCTCAGACTCGGAACTTCTAACGAAGAAAATGATATTCATGTTTTAGCATATTTTCGTGCCTTTCCACAATCCTCAATAAGTTTGGCATCACACGAATTGAATATAAAGTACGCTTCTATACAGCGAATATTTACTTAAAATAATATGCACGACTACGAGTTTATAAAAGTTCAAGCACTTAAACATGGGGATTGTCCACAAAGAATTGAGTTCTGTGAATCTTTACTAATGCATATTCAAGAAGATCCACATTTTTTAAGAAAAGTTATTTGGACTAACGAGTCAAAATTCTCTCGTAAAGGCATTTGCAATAGAAAAAACAATCATTTTTGGACTAGTGGAAATCCTCACCTTACGAGAGATTCTGAGTTTCAAGTAAGATTCAGTTTCAATGTATTTTCTTTAATAATGGACAATGAAATTCGATATTTAATTTACGACGAAAATTTAACTTCTCTAAAATATGTAGAAATTATAACCACAGTAGTTGAGAGATGGGGCTCTAGCACATTGCACAGCAGAAGTAAGCTGCAAGCTCTACAACAATTTGAAGATCGATGGTTCAGACGCTTGGGACCCTGGAATTGGCCTCCAAGATCTTCCGACTTATTTCCGTTGAATTTTTATCTTTGGGGTACAATAAAAGATATTGTGTACTAAACATCTGTAAATACAAGAGAAGAGTTTAAAAATGGGCTAAATCAAGCTTTTCAGACCCTAAGACGTGCAGAACTTAGAAAAGCTACCACAGAAGGCGTGTATAACTGAATTTTAAAATGATTGGAGGAAGATGGTCATCGTTTTGAACAATTACTTCAATAAATTATTTATTAGATAAGGGTTTTTACCGCCACCTTGTACATAGTTTTTTCGTTTAGCATTAATGCATTCTTATGGTTACTTACTTGCATTTATTTGATTTAATTAAATAATATTGGCTATAAATCACAAACTAGTCGATTTAGGTATAGGAGCAGTATACATAGAAAAATACTAAATTTCAGGTGTTGTTTGTAAAATATCTGCAATTAATGTTAACTGTGCGAAAAGATATATTGGAAAAAAATATTAAATCGGCAAATGTTCAAGTGCTGGGGGAACTTGGCAGCAACAGACTGCTTACCCCCCTTTACAAGCACTGAATGTCGGAGAAATAGGGTATATAATTGTAAAACAATAGAAGGGGACCGAATTGTATCCAACAAAGAAGAACAGCGCCTATGATGAAAGACAACAAACATGAAACAAGAAGAAAATTGTTGAAAGCATGTGTGGAGCACAGCACAGTATGCCTATGAAATACGGGCAGTAGGAAAAGCAGACAAAGCTGTTGCACAGTCTTTTGGAATGTTGTGCTTCAGATGAGGATGATAGCATGGACAGACACAATTAATAACAAATAGGTTATAAAAATAGTAGGGGAACAAGGATATCTGTGGAAAAAGATAAGAAAAGTAGAAGGGCCGAATACGTTCTAAGGCATTTTTGGAGAATAGTATGGGATATATTACAAGCAGAGATTGGAAAAAGGAGTTAATGTAGACCTAGATCAGATAGTGATAGATGCAGACTGTGCAAATTTCAGGGAAATGTGAAGGTTAGTTCAGAATAGGTAACACTGAGGATACGTACGTGTCAAACCAGTTCCAGGACTGAAGACCCAATAATGATGAATTCATAAAGTGGTTTAGAAAACGTTAAATTTGATAATTATTGGTATATCGCCATGTATATTGCCAGTATTAAATTTTATTTGTTAAGAACAAATTTTGGTTTCATAACCAACTGTTCCAAATTACCATTCTTTATTTCTTTTTTTTAGAATAGTAAAAGCCTAAAAAGTCACCTTCAAAATTATTCATTGAAATAGAAAACGTCGATTGGCTATAATACACCTATTTATATCTAGTTATAACTGGTATAATCAAGCTGTACGTGACGTGTTTTGCGCCCGTAGTCAAGACAGATGGCTTTTCCATAAACAGTCGCATTTGAACAATTATGTGAACAACCTGTCTTTAAGGATTATTGAGTCGAAAGGCATTGCCCTTTAAGTGTATTTTTGTTTGAGTTCTTGTCAATGATGTTATAAAGAAGACAGCATGATTTATAAAATATAATAGTATTGATTTATATCTAATTGATTTTAAATATTATAGCACAACATTTATTTTACGATTTAATTTATTATTTATATTATGGACGATCTTTAATATTATATAATTTAAAAATCATCTCAAGATAATAACTTTATAATTATGTGATGCTTCGAAATAATGAATATAGAAGTTTTTAGTTGACAAGTGTGATGCATATGGATTTAAGCAGTTTCTGTTGTACATGGTCCCTGAACAACAGCTGTTCATATAGGAACCATCTTGTTGGTATGATTTTATCTATAAGAAGATACCATTAGTCAGATTAAACCGTTACAATTTGGTAATACGTTTTTGTTACTTAAATTTAATGTCAAGGTGATCGATGAGTCAAATTTTCATAGTTTTTTTGCTTAGCATTAATGCATTCTTATGGTTACTTACTTGCATTTATTTGATTCAATTAAATAATATTGACTATAAATCGCAAACTAGTCGATTTAGGTATAGGAGCAGTATACATAAAAAATACTAAATTTCAGTAGCTATTTGAATTGCAAATAATATACAGGGTGTTCCATTTAAAAATTAGAACATTTAATAATTTTTTTAAGTAAGTAAAGAATAATTGCTCCTAGATCACCCTGTGTATTTACTGGAGGATTTGGTTACAGGATGTGGCGCTTTTAGACCTTAGCTAATCCCAACCTAAGCTAAAGTTTCATAGAGTGTAGAAGCATAGGTTTATTAGCATGTAATTGAAGTCACGTTTCCCTAATAAAGAATCAGAAAATAATGAAACTCTCGAAAACTATGACAGATAAGCATACGACAGTATTAAGGGAAATTAATAAAAAATAAACAAGGAATCGAAAACCGGCATTAGATATAGGGTATTTTATTTAAAATAACAAAATTACTACTACGTCTTATTAGAACCGGCAACACTGCATAGTTGAAAATATTTTAAATCGAGAGAGCATGTTCACTTACATAAGTGACCAAAAATTCAAAGCGCTATGTTAAGTAGTTCTGGTAAACGTCTCTTAGGCCATCCACCGTGAATCACCCTGTAGAGCGTACTAATTTGGTATAAATTGTATCTTCAGCTAAGATAACTTATACAAACTAATTTTGTCAATTGTAAATATCTGTAGCTTGAAGAGAAAAATCCGTATTTAAATAGATGTACATACATCACCTTTTTCAGACTTTTTGTTAATTCATTAACGTAACAAATTATTAAAAAAGTAATTCTATAACATTTCACGTATAAAAGTATATATTCAACAACTCTGGTAAACCTAATAGAATATGAAAAACAAGTAGTGTATATTGATTAGTTTAAGTTCTTATACAATATTAGGTACACTCATATATATTGATATAAGCACATATTTCTTGTTCAGATGCAAATGACGATCTGATGGATATTTGATATATAATTACTTTTTGTATCAGAGATATTACTGCGAAAATATAACAATCTTAGCCTTTGTGCTTTAGGTGCATATAGTCGTTACTAAAGTTCCTACACTCTCTTTGGTGACGCTGTCTTGCTTATGTTAAATCTTTGAGTTTAGTGGCGCCTGACATCCGTATTTATAGAAACCCTTCTGTTAGTCTCATCCCGCTGAAGTTAGAGTTCAGAGTTGGTTCAGAAGTCTCCAGAAATACTTACAGTTAGCACGGATAAAACAATATCTATGGTTAAACTTCTGAAAGAAATTTAGATGGTACGATTCTTACCTTACCTCACCCCCAATTAACATCTTGTACAGAAACTTCGCTGTTAATAATTTATCTTTGCTGTTTTACACAGAACAGTAAAAATAAATTAGATGGTGTTTGGTCTCACTGAAATAAATATTGGTGAACCACACACAACAATCTATAATATAGTTGCAAAACTTCAACGACGTGTTAGAGTAATTCTAATAGGACTTTCATAGTCAATACCAGTGTGTCAAAATGCTTTTGTTTCCTCGGACTGCCGATAGATCAGCCATTTTTAGAAACGGATGCGAAGGTGACAAACGAAAACAGGAATTACATTGGTGTACTCGTTTTCTAATAATATTTCCAGTTGAAAGTATCCAAAAACGTTGTCGAAGAATAGACATCAACAGATTTGGGCCGGTATGACAATTTATATTATGATTAGTGATCGATAATGGGATTAACTATATGATCATTTTTAGACAATAAGGTGAGATGCTGAGTTTCAAAAAGAAAATCACAATTAAATAATCTTCCTTCAACGCGTAATATCTTGTCTTCATCTAAAAAAGGACAAAAATTCTTAAGATCCTTATTATCTAACTTTCTTATTTTTGCAATAAAATTAACAAATTGAATTGAACGAATAACATACCTTTCAGCAATGATTAAACCCGACGCTCTAATAGCCTTATAAAGCTGTAATTTTTGAACAAAGCGGAGTACATATACTATCATTCACAGTAGTTTAAACCAGAACGAACAGCGTTGGGCCAACGCATATAATACAGGCTGTTCACATTGAACAAAAGCGGTTAACGTGTTTGATTTAATTTTAAGCAGGTCAACAGTGTTATTAAACGAAAATGGCTTAATAGGTCATGCTGAAGTAGGAAAATATATACAAGGTGGATCATGTCACCATAATTCGTGAACTATTAATTGTGAAAGCAATATATCCCGCCTCAAGCAGTCGCAAGAATTTTCTGTACCAGAAATATTGTAAAAATGACGAGGGTGCAAATTTTCTTGACATTGTTCTATGCGGTTACTTAAGGCTTTAGATAGAGGGGGCATACTTGTTCCACACTTTTGTTTTAAAATGTAGGCGTAAATTTTAAATTCCTTAACATTTAAATGTAAATTTTTAAATTTTATTTTGCTATATTTTAGGTTTTAAATATCGAAACTAATTATAGTTTCCATTAAAATAGTTTGCGTTTGTATAATATAAGGCAGGCAAAAGGTGTAGATAAGTATTTGGATCGCCTATTATTATTAGACACGGATCTAATTAAATATAAGTATGTAGAGAGTGAGGTCGCGGTCGGGTTTACGGTTGGTTGAATAAAATTCGTAAGGAAAGAGGTTTTTTATTTTGTATACTTCCATAAAGGCCAAATGTGTTGATAATGGTTTAAAAATATATCCGGTCTTGGTCGAATTACAATAAATACCTTTATAGTATATGAAAAAGAAACAAAAAGCACCGTCAACAGTATTTTTTGCACCAACAATATTATTATTATACCATTGTTATAAATCACATATAATAATAAATACGCAGGCAATAGAGTCGCTACAAATGATACTCTACGCATACCTACAATTAAATAAGCAGAATTATCGTTCTACTTAATACAGTTGTGGCATTTCAACATCCTTTGATAAATTGATGTGATTTTTAACCGTACTCTTATTCCACACTATTCTTTTAATATTTTGCAATTGGAATCACCTTGCAAATAATAATAATCACCCCAAATATACTAAAAGCAATTATCTTCAAAGCGTTTCTCTAGATATACAATCCGGTATTGTGTTTTTAGGAAAGACCATATAAGATGAGCCTATAGGCTTTAATAAAAAAAAATGTTATTTTGCTTTCGTGATGATGCTAAAACAAAAGGCTTTCTTAGGCTAGAGCAATGCTTTGACCGATAATCGCATAAAATGCAGACCAATTTTTTATGGATCATATGGATGTATGGATTTTTTTTCTACAGCTTCTAGCTTTCAGCATGATTTTTGCCTAAACTTTCATTACAAACAAATCCACCAGACAACATATCAATTCAACCACTATCATCAATCTTTAATTTTTATCATCAAATAGGAACTCCGAATATTACAGAGTTAGAACATTTTCAGGAGGCTCAAAAATATGAAAGAGAACCTAATACTGCAACACTTTTTTTGTTAAATTTGCAACTTTAGATAAAAGCAGGTTCATTAAAAAATTACTTAGCTTGTTGTATTATAGGATTACAAAAATAAAGATTTTGTACTTTTTAAGTTTAATATAAAAAGAAATTATCGATCATACAACTTTTAGTGTGACAAGTATAACTTAAGTAACAAATTATCCTACAAATATATCACTTGTATACCTCCTTTGGCACTAGCAGTAAGATTGTTTTCGCCAACAATAATTACATAAAAATTATTAATAATAAAGTCTCTTTGGTAGGAAAGTACATAAAAAAATCTTTATCAAAATTACAATATTTTTTTTGTTGCACTCCCGAAGTTTTTTCTTATTCGCCTTTCTTTCTCATAATTTATAACACAAAATACCCGAATCGTACAATAGTGGGAAATAATTTTTTCAAGAACAGAGCAACAGTTTAAAAAATTATCATTAGTACACTTGTTTAAGATTTCTTGACGAAACTGCGTAGAAAATGATTGCTGTCCTTTCAAAATATCGTTTCTATTTCTAATAGATTGTTGTTCACAATGTCTACCCAAATCTGTATATTCAACCAACTGAGTAAGATTCTAAGGAACTGTAATTTCTTCATTATCGCCCAGCATCTCCACAAATTTTTCACATACTCCTTTTCTGGGTAGCACATTCATAATAGCACCAGCTATATAATAGAGATTGATCAAATCTGACTTAGATACTGATACAGGTTCGTCAGAACCAGTATATAAAGAATTATTGGCAAATATGGCACTACTTGCTCGAGTATTTTTTAAATTAACAGAATGCTGCAACAAAAATACGTCTGAATCCGTTAAATAATTAGTACGTTGTTTTGGAGATAAAAATTGGGTTATTGTTATTGATTTTAAAGCTCTTAAACATTGTAAAGCACTTTGTGAATTGTTTGTTCTTCTTCGAACCCGTGAAAATATATTTTCTAATGCATC
The DNA here is from genome assembly GCA_036346225.1 of Platerodrilus igneus. Lineage (NCBI taxonomy): Eukaryota > Metazoa > Arthropoda > Insecta > Coleoptera > Lycidae > Platerodrilus > Platerodrilus igneus. The sequence continues at coordinate 708,478 of JARFIW010000030.1, forward strand.
CTGGGTAAAACGATGGAGTAAAATAAATTTGTATCTCTTTGACAAACCATCAGAAGCTAATTCCATTAATGAAGTAGTAGCCATAATCATTCCTGTATTGAGTAGTTTCCATCTTATACCAATTACTATATCTTGAAACATTTTTCAGTTTCATTTCTCCTAGTAATTGCTTTTTTTATACATTTAGAAGCACACACTTCAAACCAGTTCCATATTATACGTACAAAAAATGCAGTGGATAAAGCTTCGTGTGATATAAATCGTAATTTTACAGTATTTTCCAGAGCTGCTGCTGTTGTAATGGAAAAGAATTTTACAGCAGAACCAACGTTCATTTTAGTTTGATGAATTTGTAACGGACATTTTTTATAGCGTAACATTTTACGCTCCCTTTCTGTTAGCGTACTTAAAAATACATCGTTTCTTTGAGATCGCTGTTTGTATAACGGAAATACTTCAGAATCATTCAGATTTGTATGCAATTTAACTCGTCGGTATTACTTTAAAAGTAGATAATTTGAAGATGGATTTTCATTAATAAATAAATTGCAAGGAAGAATTGTAAATTGGATTATTCGTAAATTACTTTCCAACTTATCGAATATGATAAACCGCTGTAATTAATTATTAGATATGAAGACTGCATTCATTTATTGGATGTTCCTTATGTGGATATACAAGTTTAGATAATAGTCGATAAGAAGTTATGGTAACAACGATTGAATAGAAACAGATTGGAGAGGAGTTGTAGTTTGTGCTTTGTTCCTATATATTAATTACGTTAAAAATACTGTTCCGTGTTGCTTTACTAATTGTGTTTTTAGTTTGAGTTTGCTCTTTGATCCGACAGATTAATTACGTTAAAAATGGTGTGTGCTGTTTGCTTTGAAAAGAGTCGGATTGTTTTAGTGATACGCGTAGCTTTACTAATTGTTCTTTTGTTGTTTTTCTGTTGGAAAAAAAAAGTGATAGAACTTGTTGACTCGACCGTACGTGCTTGTTTTACGAAACATTATTTTAGTGATACGCGGTACCTTACTAATTGTCTTTAGTCGTTTTTCTTGTGAGATAAATGTTTTAAGGAACATTTGACGGACTTGCTTTAGTGATACACGTGCTTTACTCGTTATGGTTCTCTTTAGTTGTTTTGTCTTTTGATATTTAAAAACTGTGTGTGCGATCTAGTTTCGCGGTCCTGTTCTTCTCAGAGTAGCGCATACTTTGGATTATTTAAATACAGTGGTACTGTAGTTTCTGAATTTTCTAACACCAAGAATCTGAAAGGGATCATTACTTGCGCAAATTTCGTTATTTGCCGGTTTACAAAGGTATTGTTTGAAGTTTCTCACTGCTTGCTGGGATGTTTATAAACATAATATACATCTGGTCCCAGTTGGAATTGAACTAGTGCTGCGGAATATTTCGAAATTATTGTCTTAGGAAATAGAATTTATCAAGGCTACATAGTTCCGACGCGTGATAATGTCTGCTGCTAACACCAGTGAAATACGTCGGTGTGATTAGTGTAACGTGTGATAAGTTCCATCAACACCCTCACAGTCAAGGGTGAAGTGCTTCATTAGTGCAGGACATCGCTGAGTCCCACACTTCAGTTGCAAGGAAGCGTTGCTGAAGGACTTTTGTAAGTTGAACTATTTCCTACTTATTATTACTTTAAATATCTATCCGTTGTTTTGCCATATCTTCGTCGTCCTGATACCTTTTACAATAGACTTGCCTGCGATTAAGAAAAAAAAAGAAGGAAAAAAATCAATACTGCTGAATTACTCATATCAATTGTGTCTTATCTATTTATCTTTTGTTAACTTTTTGTCTGCTTTATGTTTAATTGGTGTGTGAGGAAACGTTTCTGCTACTCCCCAATATTACCTCACTTTGTGATAAAAATTTTTGTAATGCTTTTATCGTTGTTATATTATATAGATTATCTAAACAGTTTTTTTTTACATTCTACCAAGTACTGACTAACTTAAACTATGCATTGCTGCTATGCTTTTTCTTTATTTCAGGTTTGCAGGACTAATCTTTTTTTATTGCAGGTTTGCTATTCTAATTTCTTTTATTGCAAGTACTGTTACTAACTCCTTACCGCCGCATACATCATATGTCAATCTGCTTTCTACAACCCCCCCTACTCTCCGATTGAGCCCGGTCATTTCTTTGACTTTCTTTGTGTTACGTAGCATAAATTCGGCGCCCAACGTGAGTACCACGAAAAAAACGTAACAATTTGGATTGACATCATTGTATTTTAAATGAAAGAGACTCCTAAGGCCATTAAGATCTTTCATTTCAAAGTCAAACAAGTATTTTACATGACTTCCATGAACCACAATGGTTGGTAACCCTTCTTTCTTAACAATGTTATCTGGGAGAGTTAAACCTCTATTCAACAATGCTGATTTAAGGTTTTTTAATAGATGGCATACATCAGGTATAATTGCGATTTTATTATTCAAATAAGTAAACGATGTGTTTCTATTGAAACTGTTAACTGAAACACCTAACGACGACATAGCTTTATTATTTAAGCCCATGTCTGAGATGACAGCACGTACATTCAGTCCAATGTTTGTGATATTTGTTATGTAATTCAGAACAAGAAACTTTGTTTCCTCGCCGCCAGTAGATGGTCCAGTTACTTCACATGCAATTACTTGTTACCATGGACTTGTGATGCCACGAACAAGAACACATGTTATATGATTCGCCTCTCTATCAGATTTACCTAGAGTGATGCTACCAAGAGTTTTGCTACTTCTATCATAATCCAGGTTTCGACTGATCTGCATTTTGTGAATCATAATAGCGTAATCCTTTTCAAATTCATTTAAAGTGGATACCTTATTTTCCAGGAGCAAGTACATTTTTGAAAACGCCAAAGTTAATTTTAAAATCCTGCACTCTTCTATTAAGAGAACTGAAAGATGGTGGTGGGTATTTTGTTGGTTAGAAATTTGTACCCATATACACCAAGTGCAAACATGTACTTGAAACCCATTATAATCGACTCTTCTGACCACTTACAGTTAGTTTTATTAATATTAGTCATTTGTTCATCTGTTAAAAACATTTTTAACATGTCTTTAATAGCTTTTAATTCTTGCCGTAGTTGTTCAATTTCAGTATTCAAATTACTAATTTTCAAATTTTGAGCGTTACTTAATTCTTGCCAAGTGTTAAACTGATGGTTTTCCTCAATCAAATTTGTACTGCTTATGGAAGTTAGGCATTGAATTTTGTTTGATATGGGGCAGTCCTAAAACAAAAGAACTATTAGAAAGTATATTTGTTATTTACTTACTTATAAAATAGCAGGAAAGGTTTAGTGATTTTTGGAGTTAAATATCAAACCATGAGCACAAACAACTTCAAACAATTTAAGCCTAAAGCTAGGTTTTCACAGATACGAATACGGATAGTTTTTGTCACATTGGCATTCTGCAAGAAAAATTCGCAATTCTTGTTTTCATAGAACCGGTATTTTATTCGCAATATCTGCTTGTTTCATAATGTTGGATGTTTTCTTGTTTCTTGAAACCTTGCTTGTCGTTTGAAAATAAGAATTTTCTGAACTTCTTAAGAAAATCGGACCGCCATCTTGTTTCGTATAAAAATTGAGAATTTCGTATCTGTGAAAACGCAGCTTTATTATGGAGCCAATTAATTTTTCTAAGCAAATGACTCGGATAAATAAAAATAATTTTGTAAAATATAATATAGTAATCAAATTTCACTTAATATTTTATCACTCACAAAATTGGTGCTCCGATCTTCTTTTGCATGAACTTAGGGCGCTTTATTTAGAACCTTACATGAAGTATCGTCCGTTTCAGGTATCTTCTTGTGCTTGTTAACTTAGCCGGAAAATTTGGAATGTTTAACATAGTTGAAACAGAATTTGGCTTTAGTTTCTTCTAACGGTCCGCTCTCTTAGCCTCATATTGACTTTCTTCAATGTGTACCTGTAATTAATTTAAGATAATTCACAATATAAACATAAGTGCATTCGAAATCAAGTAACAGATAGTTATAGTCAGGTAATAGTAGAATATCGACAGTATAACTCCCCATAAATCATTAGCAATGAAAACGGCAATTATTTTCGCATACAAACTATGGTGGTACTAAATAATTTCCAAGGTACATAACCACGCAGTAAATTTTTTAAGTTAATAATGATTTAATTTTAACATACCTGGATATAAATAAATTATAGTACTCTGTTACTTATCTCACATAACTTTTTTCGTCATTAATTTATCCATCTTGGGACTGGTTGGATGGAAACCCTTATTGATTTCTATTCCGAGCTAGCCTACACATTTCCCTGAAATTCCTACAGCCTACATTTTTCAATATATGTCTAGGTCTACCTCTACTTCTCTTTTTTCCTATCTCTGCTTCTAATATATTCTGCACTATTCCCTCATGCTGTAGTATGTGGCCTATCATCCTATCTCTCCCATTTTTTACCGTTTTCCACATATTTATTTCTTCCCCTACCATTTTAGGTACCTCTTCGTTCTTAACTTTGTCTGTCTATGATATCTTCATTATACGTCTGTAGCACTACATTTCAAAGGCTTCTTCTACCTTTTTCTTGTCCGCTTTTTCTACTAGCCAGGCTTCACAGCCGTACAGTGCTGTGCTCCACACATATGTTTTTAGCTGTTACGTCATCATCGAACAATTTGGTATTTTTGGCAATAAATACCATTAGTGCGGGTACCCTACAGTTTAGTGAAACATTTATGCCGACAGTGGGAGTGCGTGAAGTGACAGTCGTACTCGAACCGTTACAGAAGACAGTTGCACGAGAGCTTTTGGAAACGACACCGACACCCAACGTGCGTGTTCTTGGTTGTCCGTTAACCTTTTGTGTGTGACCTTTATTGCCCAGAGCGGCACAGGTTTTAAGGTATTTATACTCTTTATTAAGTAGTTTATTGTAGTTGCTTTATTTATTACATAACCGCTACACTGCCATCGGTATTGCTACAAAAGCAATTGATCCTTCCCTATAATTACCATATCTAGATCACCTTATCATCCTACATTTATTGGTCCTTAATACAATCCGAATTTTACTAGTACTATGTTATACGCATGTCCTAAATTTTTTGCATTTAAGCGAGCGTGTTTTTAATTATTTGCCTTAGCTTAAATTTGTCTTAAAGCCCATATTTAGCGGGTTGAAATGTGTAAATATTATTTATACTGTCTTTAAACTAAATTAAGCGATTTCGTCGTAATTAAACCAGCAAGCGTTTAATTACAAACAAATCTTTAATATAAAACTTGCTAATTTGCATTAAAAGCCATTGCGCGTTTTTAGTATCACATACAACCCTTCAGTCGGTTTGCAGTAAAATATTGAACACATTTGCAGGAGTAATAAAAGTAAAAGCTGCATCTTTCTTGCACTACGTTAGCCACATGTTCCTGTGATCTTTGATGTAAGGCCGCCCGTTCTTAAACTGTAAATTTTATCTTTACGCTTTGTTTGACAAACCGTTAGGTTTTCCACGTTTTTGCTTAAGACCCATTGCAGGCTAATAGTCATAAACGTGATTTATTGATTTATGCGCTATTTTACATTTTTCGTGCCTTGAACAACAACCCATAATATTTTAATATTTCTCAGCGCACATCTGAGCGGTTACCGTTTACAGCATTTTATTGTAGGTCTTTCAGAATAACAGTCACTATGGCTCCGAAAGAAACACATTTGGCAGAACTCGAATTACTTAAGGTACGCATTATGGAGATGTTGGAACTTGGCAACGCTATACAAAGTGATTCAAGTTTAAAAACGTTATTCCAGATTCAAACAAGGGGAGTAAATGACATTTACTCCAATTTTAATAGAGTTCTAATTGATGTCTTAGCATCGTGTAACGATGTAGAATTATTGAATTACAACGCTTTACGGAAAGAGGTGGATTCCGCTTATTATTGCATACTGCTGCATCTTGAAACGATGCAAGAAATGCGGGCACAAATTACGGAAAATGCTCCAAGCAGTACGGGATCAAAATTGTTACCGTTCAAGCTCCCACATTTTAATAATGAGGTAACTGAATTCGCATCTTTTATCGATTTATTTGACAGTCTGGTTTATAATAATGCGTCATTGACCAATATTGAAAAGCTAAAATACCTTATCAATTGCTGTAGCGGGGAGTCTTTGAGAGTTATTAAATCGGTACCCATTTCGGGGGATAATTTTATCATTTCATATAATGCCTTGCGTGAGCAATTTAGCAATCCGCGTTTATTAGCAACTTTGCATTGGAAAGCTATGAAAGACTTTCGACCTTTAAAATCAGAAGACCCTAAGAAACTTAGGGCACTTATTGATTGTTTTTCAGAGAACCTTGCTGTTCTAACTAATTTTAAAATTTCCTACTGAACATTGGAACTTCATCCTGGTCGATTTTCTTTTAGAAAAACTCGATCCGTTTACTAGAAAACGCTTTGAACTCCAATTGGATCCGAAGCAAATACCCAATTTCGATGATTTGAGATATTTTTTAACTCAACAATGTGCAGCGTTGGAAACCTTTTCTTCAACCGCACCTGTTTCTTATTCGACGACTGTCCATACATCTCACATATCAGTGCCTAAGAAATCCTCAGCGTTTCAATTTAAACCAAAAGTTTCTTCTAACGTAGTTTCACTGGATACAGCAAGTAGCTCCAGTGACTCAAAGAATTCATTTTCGCACCATTGTCCTTTTTGTAAAGGCAATCACTTAATTTATAGATGTCAATCGTTTCTAAAGAAAACTCCGACGGAACGTTTCGACATTGTCAAACGCATACGCCTGTGTTTAAATTGCTTACGAACAGACCATGCGTCCATGCAATGCAAATATTATAATTCTTGTCGAACTTGCGCCAAGCCGCATCATACCTTGCTACATTTTGAAGCGCAACCTGCTTCTAGTCGTTCAGCTGAACCGACCGCTACACATATGCATAAAAATGCCAATAGGACGCAGTCAGCCTCTCCTATTCCGGCAAATGTTTTGTCTTCACAGACGAATTCAAATCTTGGGGTTACTGTCTTACTTTCCACTGCTGTTGTGGAAGTTCAAGATCGTTCTGGTAGATACAAACCGATCAGGGTACTCTTAGACCCTGGCTCTCAAGCTAGCTTTATTCGAGACGATTGCGTGAGCAAACTTTGGCTTCCACGCATACGTTCTCAAGTTCCGATTTATGGACTTGGGCAGACAACTTCAGCGGTCAATAGGGGTGCCGTCAGCTGCACCATTCGCTCTATTTAAGACTCTGAAAAATCTCTAGAAATCACAACTTTTGTGCTTTCGTCAATATCTGGCAAATTACCTAGCGTTGAAGTTCCTAATAATTGGGAACACTTATGCGGCCTGCACTTTGCAGACCCGACCTGGAACTCTCCAGGAACTATTGACATGCTCCTTGGAGCAGATGTTTATCCGTTCATCACCAATGGCGGTGTTATACATGGCAAATTTCTTCAGCCTGCCGCCATAAATACAATTTTTGGTTGGACTATTATTGGTCCCACAAAAAGCTTGCAGTCTGATACAGTCCAAGCATTTTTTACTTCTGTAGAAGATCCTATCGACCAGACCCTAAGGCGGTTTTGGAAGATAGAAGAGTTGCCATCCAAGCCTTATACTTCTCCAGAAGAAGAAAAGGCAGATTTGATTTTTGAAAACACGTTTTCTCGTGACCCTAGCGGTCGTTTTATTGTTGCGTTACCGTTTAACGATACTTTGCCCATTTTTGATAAGTCCTTTGACATGGCTAAAAAACGACTATCTTCGTTAGAGCGCAAATTGCATGCTCAACCGGAGCTACGCGCACAGTACAACAATTTCATGCAGGACTATTTTGATGCGGGTCATATGGCATTACTCGATTCTCCGCCCGTTGGGAACGATAATTATTTTTTACCCCATCACCCTGTGTTTAAAGAGGAAGGTCATATTTTTAAAATTCGTGTGGTTTTTGACGCCTCTGCAAAGGCTAAAAACAACGTGTCACTTAATGACACTCAATTGGCTGGACCTAGTCTCCAAAATGACATTTCGTCAATCTTACTTAAATTTCGTTCTCATCGTTTCGTTTTTACTTGTGATGTTCGCCAAATGTATCGACAAATTTTGGTTACCGAAGAACATCAAAAGTTTCAATTAATTGTGTGGCGGTTCTCCGCAGGAGAACCCATTCAGACTTATCAGCTTAATACAGTGACCTATGGTATTAAGTCATCGCCTTATCTAGCATTAAAAACTCTTCACCAATTAGCTATTGACGAAGGCAAAAGGTTTCCGTTAGCCGCTGAGGCTATACGGTCAAATCTATATATTGACGTTTTCGTCGCCGGTGGAGATTCTATACAATCGGCCCGAGAAATCAAAGATCAACTTATCCGACTTTTACATTCGGCTGGTTTTGAACTTCGAAAATGGAGTTCTAATTCAGCTTCTATTTTGGAAGGCATTCCGTCAGATTTTTGCCAATATACTTCACTCGATTTCGATTCTGACGAATCAATAAAAATATTAGGTCTTCAATGGTGACCTACAGAAGATATTTTCTCATTTCGGGTTAAACCATTAAACCCAATATATACAAAGCGCAACATACTTTCGCAAGTTGCCAGAATATATGATCCATTAGGATTTTTAACCCCACTAACACTTTTTGCAAAACGCCTAATCCAGCATCTGTGGATGTTAGGTTTAAATTGGGATGACATCCCACCAGCAGACATTTCGTCTCAATGGCAGCAGTATCACGAAGAATTGCCGTTATTATCGTCATTAAAGTTACCACGTTGTTTACCCCCTTCGGATCCTTTTACTTGTCATTTGCATGGGTTTTGCGATGCTAGCGAGGTAGGGTATGCAGCGGTAGTATATTTCCAGTTCATAAATCAAACTACTGGAGAAATAACTGTACAATTTGTAACCGCTAAAACAAAAGTAGCTCCAATTAAGCGCATTTCAATTCCACGTTTGGAATTATGTGCCGCCGTTTTATTAACCGATTTACTTTCTTTTACCATTCGGTCTTATCAAGGCTTGATTGAAATCTCCGATGTTTCAGCGTGGAGTGATTCTACGGTCGCTCTCACTTGGAAACGTTCTCCACCTTTTCGTTGGAAACTTTTGTGGCAAACCGTGTTAGCCACACTCAAGAAATCATTGCACCTAGTCGATGGTTTTATATTAAATCTTCGCATAATCCGGCTGATCCTGCATCTCGGGGATTAATGCCAAGCGCGGTTATTTCATGTTCGCTATGGTGGGCGGGGCCTGAATGGCTTCACTACCCTAGTGACTCGTGGCCGCCTCAACCAACATTGTCAACCTCAATTGCTGAGGTAACTACGGAACAGAAGATCCTAACATTTGTCGCTCAAACAGATCCAAACGTCATTGACATTTTACTAAGTCGCTTTTCATCGTTATATAAAATCCAAGGCATCGTGGCTTACATTTATAGATTTTCTAAACCCATGGCTCAACGTCATACGGGTCCCTTAACATACATTGAATTACACAATGCTCTCATGATTATCGTTCGGCATGTACAAAATATTACATTTTCAAAGGAAATAGCTTCGATCAAGGCAAACCGTAAATTACCTAAAAGCTTGCGAAAACTTTCTCCATTTGTTGATCCACAAAATATCTTAAGAGTAGGTGGGCGCTTGACACATTCTTCGCTTTCCTATTTCGAAAAGTTTCCTGCGGTATTGCCTCAGCGGCACCGATTAACCGAACTTATCATTCGGTCAACTCACGAAAGGTATTACCATCCCGGTGTTAATACCACAGCGTATCTTATCCAACAGAATTTCTGGATCCTTTCTATTAAAAATTCAATCCGAAATTATTTATCATCATGTCATAGATGTTTTCGTACCAAACCGGTCCTGGTAACTCCTCCTATGGGAGACCTACCGGCAGCACGTATTACCCAAATCAAACCGTTCAGTATTGTTGGTGTTGATTTTGCTGGCCCTCTTTTAATAAAGGCTAACCGCCTACGAGGTTCTAAAACTCTTAAGGCCTATATTTGTATTTTTGTTTGTTTTGCCACTAAGGCAGCACATATTGAACTTGTTTCGGATTTGTCGGCAGACGCGTTTCTTACCGCTTTGCGACGATTTATAGCACGTCGAGGACGCTGTTCTCAAGTATTTAGTGATTGCGGTACTAATTTTGTAGGTGCCTATCGTCAGCTTACGAGTTATCTGCATAGTGCAATAACCTCAGAAAAGATAAAGTGGTCGTTTAATCCACCTAGCGCCCCTCACTTCGGTGGCTTGTGGGAAAGCGGTGTTAAGTCGGTAAAGACACACCTAGCACGGGTAATCGGCGAACAAAAACTTACCTTTGAGGAACTTTACACAGTTCTTACTCAAATTGAATCTGTTCTAAATTCAAGGCTACTCTGCGCTTTGAGTTCGGATCCAAATGACTTGCGTTGCTTAACACCAGGTCATTTCCTAACTATGAAGCCTCTTTCTGCACCACCAGATGAGGACCATTCAACCAACGTTTTATCATTAAAGAGCAGGTGGAAACTCCTGCAAAAACTCCATCAAGATTTTTGGGCTCGCTGGAGCCATGAGTACTTACATACTCTGAATCAGAAAGTTGAATGGCACTCTAAGGTAGGTGTCCGACAAGTTGAAAAGGACACTATTGTCCTCATCAAGGACGACCAGCTTTCTCCGCTTCAATGGAAGTTTGGTCGTATTATTAATACCTTTCCCGGTGCGGACGGTATTATACGTGTCGCTGAGATCAAAACTGCACATGGCACATTAAAACGACCTTTGGTCAAACTAGCGCCGCTACCGGTATTTTAATTTTATTTTATGTTTAGATGTATATACACATTTCTTACATGTATGGTAGTATATTATTTTTAAATATTTGTTTATTTTCATATATATATTTTTTATATTTGGCATAGTTGGTAATATCGCTCGCTGTAGTGTACCACCCTATCTTTCGTTACCTGTTTCCCTAGCAAGGTCAAATCCCATGTAATTTCCTTCACCCAACCTACTTCCCTCCTTTTCAAAATTCTATGAATTTGGTGGGCGGTATGTTACGTCATCATCGAACAATTTGGTATTTTTGGCAATAAATACCATTAGTGCGGGTACCCTACAGTTTAGTGAAACATTTATGCCGGCAGTGGGAGTGCGTGAAGTGACAGTCGTACTAGAACCGTTACAGAAGACAGTTGCACGAGAGCTTTTGGAAACGACACCGACACCCAACGTGCGTGTTCTTGGTTGTTCGTTAACCTTTTGTGTGTGACCTTTATTGCCCAGAGCGGCACAGGTTTTAAGGTATTTATACCCTTTATTAAGTAGTTTATTGTAGTTGCTTTATTTATTACATAACCGCTACACTGCCATCGGTATTGCTACAAAAGCAATTGGTCCTTCCCTATAATTACCATATCTAGATCACCTTATCATCCTACATTAGCAGTCTTTTCCTTGTTTCTATGTTTGTTGTCTTTGAACACAGTAGTTGCTTTTTCTGGTTAAATGTAGCGCGATCTTGTGCTAATCTTTGTTTTATACCTTTTTCGCCTCTCCCACCTTGCGTTATTAGGCTTCCTAGGTAGCAAAAATCCTTAGACTCTTGTAAGTTCTTGTTACCTATTTGTATTCTTGTTTTCGACTTATTTTCCTCTCCCATGTATACTTGTACTTTAGTTTTAGTTTTGTTAATTTTCATACCGTATCTCTCTGTTATAACATTTATCCCCTATGGTTAAAAAATTTTTCTTGTATAACAGACGTTTGATTTCATTCATTAAAGATTTTGATATACTTCTCATTTACATTTTACACCGATTTTGACATATTTTCTTCTCTTTTTTTTAGGATCACTTTCTGATATAGGTCAGGAGGTATCGATCCTTAATGTATTGAGGACACAACCAATGTCCTTTTACATTTCTGACACCTTAAGAGCGCTTACCTTTAGTGATACTATTCTTGTAACGCGCTATCATCTCACCCTTGAGATATCGCTTTATTCTTTTGTGGTTGGCAATGACATTTGTCTTCCGTCATCTTGCCAGTCTGCCCTTGAAGGAATCGGTAGAACTTCCCCCGATAATCGGCTAGGTATACCTTTGTCCTTTGTCCAAGTTTCTATATACTTTACCTTTGCGCATTCTATTCCTCGTTAACAATCATTTTCCTACATCCTTAATTTTGTTTTTTGGTTGGGTCTGCTTCAGCTTAATCATGGGGATAATATATGTGCTGGAGTGGTGCTAAAAACCGACTGGTACTTTAGATTATGCACACAAACCATGCCGGAAGCCACCCTCAGGATACTGGTTTAATCACCGGTCGACTTTGCAATGAAGAAAATTTTTTTTCTTTGCATTAAAGTTATAGATTCTTAGGAGGGAAATTGGGAATAGGAAGTTATTTTGGGGGTTTATTTTTTAAAAGAGAGATATGGGGTGTATCTTGGGGTTACATGGGGTCAATAACCTTATGGCGGTTTGAGAAAAAAGCTTAATAGATAGACAAGGCTAGGGAGTATTAGTTAGGTATATTTTTGGGGGTGTGCTTTCTCCAAAACCTACCCTAAAAGCGTGGCCGCAGAGCTGCCCCGCACGATTAGGTTCACCGTTGGTTTTCCCTACATTTAAAAGTAGAGAAGAAGACACTTTACGACCTCTCATCTTCTGGAGCACCTAAAACATTGAAAATTTCACCCAGGTTAAGTTCAACATAGACATACTGATTCGAATGCACATCTTCATTTACTCACACACAATTTTCCTGTTTATTTCATCCTTTTAAGTTAAAGACTTGGTGTCCGTTTTTCACTATCTATGCTGATTTCCATTAATTCACTCAAAATTTTTGGTATAATCTGATTAATTAGAGGTGATGTCACATACCCTTAGAAATAATAATAATCCCATTTTATTTAATAGGTTCTGTATGTGTAACGACTACCAATAGTATTATGTCTTTAGATGATTTTAATTTAAGAAAGAAATACTTTGCATCATATTTGGTTCATAGTAAAAGGTTATAAAAATCATGTCAGCTTTTACAAAGGTTAGAGGTAATGCCATCATGGTAATTAATACAGCCTGATTTTGTTTTGTCTAGAAACGAAGATCTTATCATCTTAGAACAAAGACAGATTATATACAGTTTTGTGTTGATTCAGACAACATGCAAAATCCGAAATACGTAAGTTTAAATATAGAAATGGTAGAAATAAAAAGCGACATAAAAGGGGTCCAATTCTGATTCACCTGGCAGAAGTTTGCCGAAAATACCTCGTCTGGTTTTAAATACAGCAGTTTCAGTTTTCCTAAAAGGACTCCGTTTCTAACATCCAAACGCTCAAGGAACCGCTTCAGTAGGACCAGTTCTTTGATCAGAGGGTCGCAAGTTAGGCGAAGTAGGCAATTATTTTTGGATACTCGCTTACCAAGCGGCTCATTCTACCTTTTTTGGGGCATCTTGATTCCCAAAGATTTAACCCGTGTAATGGAATTACTTTTAGATAACCGGAAATTTAAAATTTTAATGGAACAATCATCGATCACCCGTTTGCCGGTTCAAAATTTAAATAATAATCAGATGCTGAAACTATACTGGAATGGAAGTTAGTACTTGAATACATCATTAAATATATAAATTGAAGGTACATGCAAGTGCGCGTTTGTTTAGATTAAGTTTTTAGCTTGTAGATTTTTAACATACTGGACTTTTAATAATTGGTTGAGATTATACTGTAAAACTGTGATGAAAACTTGTGTACTATAGATTTAAAAATGTGTTATCAAACTGCGTAAATACTGTGTATCGTTGGTTTTTCATTATTGTAAACGGCATTGTCGTAATATATGGTGTTGTAATTTTTAAAAAGCGTGATTGAATATATCAGGTTTACTTTCAGGTCTACGGGTTTAGGTTTGTTTTAGATTTAAAATAATTTTAATTTTAAGGAATTTTAAAGTGTACTTTAAGACAGAGTCACTCTTCTAATTTTAAGGTTTTGGCACCCCCTTATTAGTCATTCTAAGGCTTTCCCCAGCATCCCTGCGAGAATCCAAGGCATTTTCCAATCATAATCACATTTTATACTCAATAGCATTCTGGAACCCTTGTCAAACACTTACACTACCCGTCCCACTAAGTTAGTCCGTGGAACAATAACATTTTTGTCCGTACAGTCAAGATTTTTGGTATTTTACCGGCTCGAGATTTTTGAGGGAGTAATTTACTGAATTTTTTGTGAATTACCTGTTAGATATTTTGAGGACAAAAAACTGTACATAACCCTGCGTCTAGTACTAAACGCAAACTAAAGTTTATTTTGTTATTACTATTCCCTGACCCTCCTGCGGCTAAATGACGGCATATCGTTGCAGAGGGGCTAACAATTCTAGGTCGACTAATTGATGCAACTAGACCAATGTAACCTGAGCTACCAATAAAGCAGGCTATATAAAATAATAATAATCTAATACATAAACATTTAATAAAATTTACACGCGCTTTAGTATATATATATATATATATATATATATATATATATATATATATATATATATATATATATATATATATATATTGCTGTGGATCGTGGACTTATACTTTTGTCATCGGTCCTTTACCTCTACTCATTCGAGCCTCTCGAATTGGGCGCCATAAGAGTGCTGTGGATCGGAGTCTTAGTCTCTGGATCTCCCTAAAAATCATTTAAGCCCCAAATTTGGGCCGTCATAAGAGTGCTGTGGATTCGGGGATTAAAGATTTAAGTATCGAGAGTAAGTCATTAAATACTTTTCAAAATAAAAATTTCACTACAAAAAAAAATTTCTTACTCTGATTTCTGCTTCAAAATATTTTCAGCAGCTTCCCTGGCTAGCTGAGCTGTGCCTCTTATCGGATATCTAAATTTACAATCATTCTTCCTGCCCACTCACACACCATTCAATAAAACCAAATAATACAACAATCATACAATCTATTATTTACGCTATTTACAGCCAAATTATTCACAGGTATACACAGTTTGGTACACTAATAGCAACTCAATAAGTGATATTTTTCAAAGTCCTTGTTTTAAATTATTACTTGCAAACACATTTAATACAATATGAGTAGATGGGCCCCAAATAATATCCTATACTTATTGCACACTGGAGTATGTTGAGCTCATAATAACCCAGTTTATTAATGTATGCCTTTTACCTTGCATAAAATTACTACAAAACTAATAAACCCATGTACCCCTAACAATCCTATCTATATTCATTACAAAATTCAATAAGTTTTTAATACACACTTTTTCAATAATTCAAATAGCCCCAATAATTCTCAAGTACGCGTATTTTGCGTTAGTAACTATAAATAACTCCAATATTCACTCACACATCACCAAAATAATACCAAAATTTTATCAGATAACAGAAAATTCAAATAAGTTACCTGAAGAATGCTTCAAGCCACTATCCCTTTAGACGATGACTTCATGAACCCCTCGGCTTCGTGATTAGGCGCTCTGCTCCTCCACATATTCATAGATGAAAACCCCAAAATCACCAAGCATCGCTTCAAAATACCATTCCATAACAGCGTACAAACTCACGTATATTATGCGTCTATTTATTGATTTACTCGCCTGGTATGGTAGTAATTAGACCTCTGTTAACTTGATTTTTACTACACTACTCGTATCTTTACGTTAATAACTAGCAGGTCATAACTACCAATTTATAAGTGGTAGCAGTACATTTACGGTATACTGAATATATTTAATACTCACAAAAACTCTACTATAATGTCGGTCTATCGTTGTAAGTAGTTAAAAGCGATGATAATATAAAGAGAATAAAAGAGAAAGAGCCCCATTCTTTCAGAGTATTTATATCCTTCAACCTGCCACCTCTAGGCGCGAAAAATTTATTTTAAAATAACACTTCTGCAAATTTTGATATAACTGACTTAAAGCTTCCAAAAATTCACCTCGTGGACTCGTTGTATAATCCGAGACTTGCTTCCACCTGTCGCACGTTCGACCGTTTGTAAAACTATCCGTGGATTAAGTACGTGCGTTTTAAAACTAATGCTTCTATTTTCGTCTCTATCTGTAGCATATTACAGACCGTGCCTCTCACCTACTCTTTAAGAAACTTTGTTAGCTTGTTATTCGAAGCCACTGACGGTTGAACATTATTTTCTATGAAGCCCGTTTTATTCTGCCGATAATTTCAAAGAAGGTAACCTTTTAAACATGCAGGTGTTCTTACTTATAGACCGTTTAAAACAACCATTGTTGGAGTCTATATTTCAACGTATCCTATAAACTGACGTCCTTGTTTGTTACCACGAAACCTTTTGCCTTGGGATTATCAATTTTCTTTACCCTGGTGTGTTTTCCAATGCTATTACACGTTGAATTAAAATAAATTAAATTAATTATGCGTTTCTATTTGTTTTTAAAACTGGTTTTCTTTATGTACCTTCAACTTTTTAATCATTAATTATAAAATTACGTCCATATTTGTCCGTTTAAATTAAATAAAGGAAATACACTTTTCGCGTAAATAATTTGTTCGTTTCTCTATACAGGGTGTTTGAAATTGCATTGCTTACCCCAAATATAACCCTTTGAATCCATAACAATATATATATATATATATATATATATATATATATATATATATATACTATTTATTTTAATTATATGTATAACTACTATATTAACATATAATATACATTATTATAAACATTTCTTTTATTTAATCTTATCGATTCACCAATATTTACAGATTCATCTGCATAATTCTTTCACTTACACATATATATTTCAAAATTTGCATTTACATCTAATTGAATTTATGTGCTTCATCGCACTGCTGTGTACAGTAACAAAGACATCGAAGGGTATAGAAATGAAATAAACAAAGGTATTACACCTGCAATGCATTAATATCTTGTAACTCGTTGTGCTACGCTAACGATAAGTGAGATGAAAAAGAAAAATATTAGTAAATTTGAAGGAATAAACTAAAATATGGACGTACTGGTAGGAGACATTTTACGAATAGTTAATTCAAATTAATCATGGATTTTCAAAATCGATTGCTGTAACAATAATTCAGGCAATGTAGTATCACTTTATTTTATTTAAACACATTGTGATTTTCATTTAGTTATTCGCAAATGCAATCCAATCTCAATATGACAAAAACCCATATCCCATGCACAATATAATCTACAATAGTCAGATATCGTCTGGCTGGACCACCAACGACATAAAATGCTACCATATTACAACATAATGCTCATTACATAACAAGTTACGGAATGATAACCATATTATTAAACGTAGACTAAAGTTCTACATTTTATCACCGATTTCCGACATCACGGAATATGATTTGATAGTAGAAAAAATTTGATTCGTTAAACTACACGGAAAAAATTAAAATCAATTATTTGCAAACCGTTAATAAGAATACGTCAAAAATGTAGTTCCACGAAAACGTAATAAGGCGGTAGCGACTGCGTGGTTTGCAGTTGATATAAAGTAAGCTTAGAAGTATGGTTAAAAGAAACCATCTTCAAGATTTAAATTGACCTTCTACTCAAAGAAACACATAGAACGGTGGGTGAGCTCTTTTTTTGAAAAAAATTTGCTGGTGGTTTTAGCAAATATTGCTTTTCCATGTTTGGAATTTTGAAAACTCATTTGTGCGGTAATAAAGGAGCTACTTTCGTGGATAGCTCATATATGTAAATTGCGTTAAGTTAAAGGAGTCGGTTAGCTGAAATTAAAACACTGAAAGTCTCTTGACATTTTCGGATTTAAAACAATAGAATAAAACTGAGTAGTATTATAAGCGTTTATGTATATCCTTCCATATAATTTTATATGTGAAATTTAAGTGTAAATTGATTGTTATTCATAGAGTAGGACATGAAGCAAACATAAAGGTGAATATTCCGTTGAGGGATAAATTTGCGACAAAATTAGTGTTCGTTGGAAATATAAGCATGATATATGTTGCGAAGGAGTTAGAACACTTTAAAGTATTAAGAAATATGAATATCGGAATTTAAATGTAACCCTTGCTGATATAATTTGATGCTAGTTAAAGCATAATAAATTAGTATTTTGGAATGGATAATGAAATGGCATAACGAAACGGCGGGGACTTGACTGTTTGCTATGTTTGTTATTAACGATATTTCCTAAGAAATTGGGATCTATAAATGTCATGTAATTTCATATTGGAAAGAGGAAAATTTGGAGTAACGAATGGCTTTGTCGATAGATTAGATTTAAGGTTGTTTTAGGATATTTCTCTTGACAATACCTGACCAGAGTAAGAATAAGAAACTTATATTCTTTTATAGAAATTATATGATGTGTTTTCATTTGAAATTATTTTATGTTATAGAGCTAAGTTTAGGTTGTAATTTTATTTAAATTTATTTAAAAACTAGAAACACAAACACATTTGTAAAAGATTTCTAGCTACTCCACTGATGTAACTTTATTTGAAAAAAGCATTTTATTTTGAGAAATTTCTGTAATTATAATAGAATTAATAAGTGTTTTAATGAATTCTCGAAAGGTATAGTATATAAAGTGATACAATTTAAGAGTCCTAAAGAAGAGAGATTTATGCAGAATAACCGACTTCCGTATAGAATATTAAAACGGTTGCCGTGAGAGACGGTTTAGCACCTCTCAATTATCACAAGTAGAAAAAGCTTTTCAGGATAAGTGATACTGCAATGCAGTTTTTTATATTTCGGTCATTTTATTAATTATTCTTTCTTTCCTTATTATTTTTATTTCAAATTTTTCTATTTTTTACAATTTTTTCATAAAACCCACTATCGCGGGACTGCAGTTGGCCGACGCATTCTTATGTTGTTACGGGTACCACGCCCATTCCGCGCAAACCAAAATATATTGACTTAAATTTTATTTTACCCGTAGAGGAATGTTTGGCGCTCAACTTCAGGGTTCTTTTTAATTAGTAGGACATAGTTTAAACGTTAAAGTGGTTTTTTTAAATAATTAGGCATTTTGTCATTAAGACCGTTTTTGACGTGTAATTTTGTTAATTTTTTTAATGATTAAACTGTTTCACGCCCAATGATAAGGAGCATTTTTATGTTTTTATTATTCTAAACCAATCTCTTCAGCTTCAAGTTTTAAATCATTCCGTTGTTTCTATTTTTCAAATTGGTAAAGCACTTTTTTTAGCTTTAACGTATAGGTTGTAAATTTTATGCTTTTTCAAAACTTTAACAAAAAATTTTTTTAATGTGAGTTGTTTAACTTTTATTTAAAATTATTTGTGTTTTTTCTAGATTTAGTTGATAAAACGCTTGTTTGAAAAATTTTTTTTTAATTTCCTTCAGAGGTTCTAAGACGGAAATTGACTGATTATTTTAAATACAAATCTACGTGTAATGTAGACTTTTTAATAGTAAGCGAATTGAGTTATAAATTACAAGCTGGATTTGGAAAAAATAACGATTGGCAGTTATTGGATTTAGAAACAATTTTGAGAAGACATAGTTATGATGCACAACGGCATCTTGAAGTTGGTTATTTAGTCGTAAATAATGTTAGGGAAAACATATTTTGCTCTCAGATGCCACGGATTTCTTCACGGTCGGATGAATATTTGAACTTTTTCTGTTAATTATGATTGTGGATAACTTTTTGTTAAAGATGTGAAGTAGTGATACTATAGGTCAATCCCAAAGGATTTATTAGGAAAAGAAATTTAAAACCAAATGGGATTAGTAATACAACGAAAGGTAATATTTTTGAATAAAAACACTTCAAGTCGAAACAAAGAGTATCACAGTAGTTTATTTAATTTAATTTTAATTTTTTATTTTGAGGAAATTAGTTTTGTAATTGAATGTAATTCGATCACTTTAGGTAGCTTTTTAAATTTTTTTTCAACGTGGATTTATATTTGACATGGACATACGCAGTGTACATAACTGACATTTAGGTTAATTTGGTGACTGAATGGGGTTGGGGAAGAAGGCGTTCTTTATGACAATAGGGCTTGACAAAGTGGTAACTGGGGTCGATTTCTGAATAGACGTTCTGGTCAAATCGTTCAATCGTAAAATATGCCTAGATGGTTGGGGTAATGCTTGACTGGGAAATGTAGCTTGCTGCATTTCTCAAGTGATATTATTGTAGCACTGTAGTATCATGGGGAAAGAGCTTGTCTCCTGTGGATGTTTTATTCTCCTATGGAGTAGAGAAGTACGCTTTACGATCTTCCAACTGCATCAACACTTGCAGTGTTGTGTAATCTAGGGCTGAAGTATGTTGTGACCTTTTACCTTTTACTTTCATTTTTATAGCTTTTTTAATGATTGTTTGGACTTGAAGAATTAACTAGGGATTTTTGACGCAGCACTTCAACCGGAACGGACTTGAGTGTTGTTAGGGATGGCTGTTTTTGGAAAAAATCTCGTTTGTAGGAGAGGTGCAATGGATTACGTTATACTAAAGATAAGACGGATGGGAAAAGAAATAATTAGTAAATTTGAAAAGATAAACTAAGATATAACCCACCTTAGAGATAATTTCACGATTTTGTTTCTATAAAAATAATTCTGATAATCAGCTATAACATTATTTCATTTAAATACATTGCGATGGTGACTAAATTAACTGCAAGTACCAATCTCAATATTACAAGAATACTACGTACATATTTTCTATGAACAGTATAAGTTGTAATAGACAAATATCGTCCATTCCGACCACCAATGATAGTAGGTAAGCTAAGCCGCTTTGGCAACAGAGATCCACAGCAAGATATGTATACGCCGATTCGAGAACAATATGAACAGCTAAGCCGCTTTGGGAAACAAAACGTGCAGCAAGATATGTATACGCCGCTTTGAGAACAAAATTGTCTTTGTGTGTAAATTTGTTGCGTCGGGGGGTCGTTAGGTCTTTGGGGTGTGCGTTCGGCGGGGTCGTTAGATTTTTGTCGTGGGGTGGTGCGCGTGCGCTGGGGTTGAGATATTTTTTTAAGAAATTTTTTTAGCAGCGTTCCCGACGTTAAATATTAAATATTAAATTTTAAAAAAATGTTGTGTGTGTAGAAAATGGAGTTCACGTGTTGGTTCGTATTTTTCTGGGTAGGTTAAGCTAAAAATTAAAACGCCGCGGTGAAGAATTTTTTTAATATCAGGAAAACGCGTGCAAGTGGTAAAGAGTGTTTTAGCTCTCCTCATAAGCTGCGTTTTGTACGAAGTAGAAAATAAAATTAAGAAAATATACGAAATGTTATATGATGGAGGTTAAATTTTTATACGTTTGCAGGTAAAATCTTGTAAAAAAGAAGTCGTTCACTTCTCGCAATTTCAATGTCACGATAAAATACTAAGAATTTGCATGCAGTCGAATATAACCTCGTGTTTTTTATCTGGTAATATATATGTAAATCACGTCGACATTCGACTTTTAATATAATGTATTTAATTAACATAAGGTGTGTTGCAAAAACATTTTAAGACAGGTATGTCGTATATTTCCTTTTGGTTACATCATCCCAAAATAATTTATACAAGTACACTGAACTTGCAGTCGGATCTAACATATAATCTTTTAATTCTACCCGTATGAATTTAAAATATATGCAAATTATACCACCTTTCATCACAATTTATTTGACTCTCAAATTATTTGATTTGATCTTATATCAAGGCTTATGTATTAACTTTTACAACTCAAGGTGTAGCATCAAGGTTTTTACGTCACTCTCAAACTATAGAACTTAATAAAAATAGCTTTCTTTAGCACCAATATCATTTAGAAAATATGTGTTTCATTAACATATACTTATTTATTAAATATTTCCTACCAAAATTTATTCAAAAAATTTAAAAGTTCTTTATTTTCATTTTCATATAGGTAAAATCACCACTTTGCTATGCTCTCGGCTACCTAGTTCCGGCTACTTTTCCAAGGTCGTTGTGACGTCATAGACTTTTATAAATATAGAGCAATGTAATACTATTCTAAAATTCTAAAAAGAGTCTTTCTTACTAACCACAAATACATACAGCTTGTAGAACGCGGATGTATCCAAGTCAGTCCATCGGCACATAAAATAATCTTTTAATCCTTTCCTCTTTCTCTAATAAGATGTTCTTTGTCTAACACATCTTTGTATTGTTCGCGTATTGTCGCAGTGTCTTCTATTTAGTCCAACTTTCGCCTTTTTGCATGCATTTCCTCTAATTCCAGCTGTCTTTTTCTTCCACTTACAGCGTATGGCGTGCATAATTGGGCAATTTCCTGCAGCGTCAACGGAGAGAGTTTACTGCCAATATTTACGTGTTGTCGTACAACCTCTGGGCGAATGTTAGGCGTACTTATCAACCCCGATACCGAAATGATTATTTCTTTTGGAATTGTAGAATATGGTGTTACAGATTGTGTAAAATATGTTACCTGCTTTAATGTAGCATTTGTGTAAGATTTTTATTTTATCTTGGCTGTCTTCCTACTCTACTATCTCCAAATAATTTACAGGTAAATAGTTAAAACTAAAAGCTGAAAGCACATACTTTATCAATTTTTCCCTTTTCTCTGGTTTTTCTGACAACTTAATTTGCAAACCCGTCAATTTCTTTGTATTGCCGTTCCCCCAATACATGTACTGTAGCAGGTTATTATACACTAAACAGCAGCTATTTTGAAGCTTGTCCGATAACTTACTCCACATTTTAGCGATACCGATTACATTGGCGCCTTTAGGAAGTATAACTTACTATCTTCCAATAAGGTTAAACAGTCTTTTAAGGGATTATACACCCGTTCCGCACTGACATAGCTTCCAATTGTACAGTTTTATATTGTCGCTTCCAATTGCGTAATACCGTGTTCTTTGGTCAAAGTAGACGCGAACGTTGCTCTTAAATGTGCATCTGGACAACGTAAAAAATCTAGTATATAATTTTCAAGTTGTTTATTAACACCAGGATTTGTTATCTGACACACAAATTTGTTGTATATCTTAATTCTTGCATTGGTTGTTAGCCATGTTAAACAATCAAATTTATATTAAAATTAAGTTTAAATGGCTCCATACTTGACATTAAATATTTTTAAATTTTGTTATGTATAATGCCAGAATAAAAATTTTAGAATAGTATTACATTGTTCTTTATTTATAAAAGGCTATGACGTCACAACGACCTTGGAAAAGTAGCCGAAACTAGGTAGCCGAGAGCATAGCGAAGTGGTGATTTTACCTATATGAAGAATTTTGTTATGTTAAGTAAAAACGTGCAAGTGGTAAAGAATTTTTTAGCTTTCCTCAAAAGCTGTATTTTGTATCAAGTAGCGAATAACATTTAGAAAATATACGAAATGTTATATAATGGATCTAATTATAAAGTCTGCATGTAAAATCTTGTAAAACATGTTGTTCACGATTTCATTACCAAGATAAAATAACAAGAACTCGCAGTCGAATATAACCTCGTGTTTTTTTATTGAAATTATAGCTCTCTGGTAATATATATGCAAATAATTCAACTTTTAATATAACGGATTTAATTAACATAAGGTGTGTTTGCAAAAACATGTTAAGACTATTTCCTTCTTGGTATGCAAATTATACCACCTTTCATCACGATTTATTTGACTCTCAAATAAAAAAATTAATTTGATCTTATATCAAGGTGTTCTTGCTTACATTTAGCAATTTCAATATATATTTAATATGTGTGTGTATATGTAAAAAACATGTTAAGACAGGTCACTCGTTATTTTATTCATGATTGCATCACCAAAATAATTTATACAACCACACTAAACTCGTACCCGGATCTATATAACCTTTAAATGTATGCAAATAATGTCGTTATTTAAAACGTGGTGAAGAATTTGGATGGGGATGTACTCATTCTCAAATGCGGAATGGTACTCCATAAGGCGTTCTGAACGGAGGCTTTGCACGCATTAGGTGATTGAATACTTCGGAGATTTTTAGGTTAAGCAAAAACATGCACGTGTTGGAGAATCTCCCGAAAATTTCAAAAAATTATTTTTGTATTAAATATATAATATTAAAAAGAAACACACAATATTTTAATATTTTATTTACAAAACTTACATTCTTTAATTGTCCCTATCTTTTGTAGGTGGCGGTAGCAGATTCTTATTTGAATAAAATATAGATAAGACTTCCACATTAAGAAAAATGTATCTTAGTTAAATGTACGGGATTTTATTAATTATAGTTTAGTAAAGTGCATGGTAGTTAATGACCTCGAGGTTGTGATATTTATAACAACATACCGATATATATAAATTATATATAAGGAAACTGCATAACTTCAAATCATTTTAGCATAATTGTTAATTACCAAAATTCATAATTTCTACTTCCGTTAAAAACACATTAAGTAAGTAAGTTTATACATACCGATAATACAATGGTAAAAATTCTTCTACAACACATTAAACAGCTTATTTATATTTGCTACCTTAAACAACTATGCGGAGTGCATATAAATGTCAGAGGAAGATTTCTTATCGTTCCCTTCCAATCTTAAAATTTATATCGTCAATAAAATAATTAACAGATTACTAATAATAGATCGTCAATGGAACTAAAACAACATATACAAAATGTGTACAAATGAAAAGACCACTTATTAATTAATCATGACTGTAAATTCCTTTAAAGATTTGATATTCATAGGTAGTAACAATGTTGGTGCTATATATATAAACGACTTTTTATGAGCATAGTTTAAATTAAAATAACACCGAAATTTATGTAAATTTAATAGTTCTGGTTTATAGTTGGTTGATCTTTGGAGAATAAATTTTATGAAACTTAGGTTTAAGAAATTAATCATTTTACAGGTGGGATTAAATAAAAATGTACTACTTTGATGATAAAAACCTATGCAATGCATTTTATGTTTACACAACTATAACATACTTTAAAATTTAATACCTCGGTAGTAGAATATAAATTTTTAATTGTATTATTGTAACATAAAGTTTGCATAAAAAATGCAAAATACATATCCGTTAAGAGGAATTTTTCAATATGATACTTACAGATTCGTTAGTAAGTTTTACAATTAAACTTATTTCAAGACATTTTGTGAAACACATCTTACTAGTCTCAAGGAATATGTATGTATGTAGGTATAAAATATACAAATAAAAACACTACTTAATGTAAAGGTTATTCTTTATTAAAAATGAATAATTGGTAATATGTACAAACCAGTTTTTGAGTACAATTACATCTGTGGTTGCGCAATTGAATGACGAATGTCGTGTGGTATGCTAGAAACACTTGTGTGAATTGGTGTAATACTTTAATTTATGTAGAGGAGTACACCATAAATCTTCTAGGTTAATAACATTTAGGTGTGGAAATTCATTGTAAATTGCCATCATCTCAAGATATACCGTGAAAGTTTCTGCTTAACCATACCTTTTGGTATTTGAAGCGAGCTGATAGACAGTTCCAAGAATATGGTGGTTTTAGCACATATGTTATTGCAACTCCATTCGATAGGGATAGTTGTAAAACAGCCATTTCTTTAAACACAAAGTTATTATGTGCAATTTTAAACCTTTGAACGTCGACAACTAATGGACTATTAATTTTAGACTTCACTCACAATATTGGTTGCAGGATGTAGCGGACCAAACGATCGTGTAGAATGAGGCAGTACGCTGTAGTGTGAGCTTTAAGCGCTTCTTTCATTTGAAATTCTAATCGTACGTCAACCGCTCCCACTTTTACTATTTCGTTTTGATGGGAACAATCGATGACTACAAGTGGAGCGTGCGTTTGAAATTCATTGGGTGTTAATATCGGCTCGCTGATACCCCCGTAGTACGATTGTTGAAACTGTGCATACATCTCATATAGTATAGAATAGCGATTGGTATCGAAATTAATGTTAAGATTATCGTAATGATACATAGATGAACCCAGATGTAATTTCATATTGGTCAACTTACAGTGGTCGAACTGACTGCGCCACTTTTTGCGCGATGTATCGGTTTGAAAGCAGACAATAACAAAACGTGGTTTCTCCACTTGAGAAGCCGTCTTCACGGCCCACGTATGCGTGTGTGTTGTATGTAATTCTGGATATTCGTGTAGTTTCCAACTGCAAAAGCTTATGTCCATGGTGGCATTGCGTTGAATATGTTTGAATAGTTTTAAGCGCTCTGCATCTGCAACGGTTATATGTGGAATCCGCCATGATATATGTGTAATAGTAATTTTGATTGAATCTTTGGTATCAGAATTCGATATAGCTGCATCGTCAGCACTACTTCTAATAAGAATAAGCTCCTGTTTGATATTCAAAAGAATTTTTCGGTAGTCCTCCGCAAATCCTAAAACCATGCGCAAGGGAATGCATACGTTGAAATGACCATTAGCATCAACGAGATCAAGCTTATCGATGGGGGACCAACCGGCGTTTCTAAAGCGACGACTTTCGCTATAGTCGTAGGATAGGAAATTTTAATAGTCGTAGTTATACCTGGATTACGAACGCGGTCAATAGTCTTTCCACCAAGTTCATAACGAATTTCATCAAATAAAAATAAAACTCCGTTGTTGACAAAATCGGCTGTAGGCGAAACGCCACCATCTGACATTCATTGTACCCTCAATATAAATTACGCTGTCCCATGGTAGTGTATAGACATCTTCGTTTTCTATTGGAATCCGTATAACATCGTTCTTCTCATACGTGGTATTGGAGTACGGAGTATGCATATGTTTGTCGGCATTGACGATGGTTGTATCAAATATAGCACGTTGCGTAACATTTAAAATATTACTATCCATTTTAGCTATGTAGCACTTTGAGTCCTAATGTTTGCAGAAATTTAACGTTTTCCGGTGTTAATCGGTGCACTGGTATCTTGTAACTGGTAAAAGTGCTGACAATGCGTCTATTAATAGGTTTTGGTGGTTTATGCTCATAGCGCAAAACCATTGTTTAAAGACGCTTTAGATAAAGTCTAATCGTGATAGTTTCCCGACGAAAAGTGATGAGATTACCGTTTTGATCAACTATTTTAACAATGATGCGATCGATGATTCGTGTATTAAGTAGCATATAGGTGACGTTCACGGGGTTTTCAATAATCTTGTACCCTGCAGCAACTGCAGGAAAGAATTGATGCAAAATGTGTACAGGTTTGCTATTCCGATACGATCCGACCACAAGATTACATTCAATACATATTGAATTGATTGGAAAGACTTGTGCCGGATGGTCCGAAATAGCAGTAGTGAGAGCTGGTAGTTTACGTTTCTCAAAACCCAGCAACGAAGCAAGTGAATTTGGTTGTGTAAAATCCACTATACCTGATGCTTTGATTTCTGTATGTAAACTGTTATTATTGGCTCGAACATCAATAAGATAACGTTTGGATGAAGTGCGTTCACGGGGATCGTTCAGATTACGTCGTACGAACTTATTAGTATCTGCCACTTCATAAGTTCCTTCTGGTAAAGTAAGCACGATGTCATCAATGTAAAATTTATTGTTCGCTTCCGTTACATTGGGAATTGAAAAATATGTATCAAAGTTTGTAAGACCAATAACGTATTCATGGTCATCATCGAGAACAATTGGTGGGTTGATGATTGCGGTGAGCGTAGATTCAGTTCCAGTTAAAGTAAATGTGTACATGTTCGGTGGTTGACGATAAACTAACAACTAGTCGTATTCGTAGTTGGGATGGGGTAATAAAAGCAAATTCCTGAAACACTTGCAATATATGGTTTTTAATTAAACACTTTTATACAAAACAGTTAAAATACACTAAAATCAAATAATATATAACGTTGTTAGAAACTTAACGGAGGACTATTTTGCAGTAAAATTTCAATACGAAGTGTCCACAGGTAACAGTGTTAAGCGGTTGAAATTGTTCATAATTATAATAGAGAGTGCATGGTCCTGATGAGGTTAAGTATTTGACAAGTTCCTCGAAGGTCGTAGATTACCAATGCTATCATAATAGACTGCCCTTGAACCATCTTTTTGTACGCGGTCCAATGAGTTCCCACACCACGTGTAGTATCATGATTAAGAATACCACATTCTCGCCAACGAATTGTGTTTGGAAGTGAATTGCGCATGAATATTCCACGAAAGTGGGATATTGGTAAACATTTTATGTATTTGTTCAAGTCAACATTGGTCAACGCTCGCATAGGTAGGTTTAACGAATGCGTTGAGTTTTTTTCGTTGTCTTTGTTTACGCAAACCTTGCCCGTGTGTAAGAAAAGGCTTTAGGTACAGTCCATGTCCACGGCGATAAGGTTTCAAATAGAGACCCTTTCCAAGTGTCACTGCCTCTTGTGCCATATTATGTCGTTTCGCTTCATCTAATTGTTGTTGTCCAAGTTTAGCATCGTTGACAGCTTTTGCAATCCCAGCTGTTCCACCCGACAACGCTCCAATTGCGGAAAGGGCTGCAAAATAGGTATCAAAGGTAGGAAACCACCAGTTTTGGGTACAGGGATTACACGTGGGATGCCACGAATTTCATCTGTTATTTCTTTAATCGGTGCCACTGCAAGTTTAGCAGTTTTAATAAGATCGGTCGGACGAACGTTTTAATGCGTTCCCAAATGGTGCGAATTAAACGCTTGAATGGTATACCACTTCCTGTACGTAGACGCTGACCACGTCGTTTTCCTTTACACCTTATCGTTTTCTTGCGACAACCCATACCAAATTTAACTTTGGCATTCATTGCAGAACCAACAGCAAACGCAGCAAGTTTTTCACCTAACGAAGCGTCGGGTGCAGTACGACGTTTTGTGCTGTTTCGGCAAGACGTCGATCAGCTTGGTGTCGGGTTGTTAAGTCTGTAGAAAGATCGTAGGCGATGTCGTGTAGTTTCCAGGCTTCGTCTAAGGGATTACGACCTATATCACCACGCTCGAGGCGTTTCTGAAGCTTAGTACCCGGTCCACAGAAGCGATAGCCTGGTAAATGTAATTCTACCGGTAAACGATTGATAGCACTATTGAGTAACCCGTAGCCACGATAGGATTTCATTAATCTTGTCAGTCGAAAGGTTTAAAGGAGACTGGTCATGCGTGTAGAATTACTCGCTTAAATGCTTACCATACTGCAATTACGTTTTAGTATATGGATAGAATGCGTTTGGTAAAGCAACAATTGGCGTTGCCAATTACGGACCACAACTGCAGCAACAACACTAACGTGCAAAAGCATGGACTACTATTACCATCAACAATACGGTGTATCATTACAGGTCCATCCAATTGTGGTAAAACTAATGTAGTCATCGGTCTCTTGAAACATCCGAATGGTGCACGCTTTGAAAACGTTTATCTCTACTCAAAATCCTTGTATCAACCAAAGTATCAGTACCTAGGGAGGTTATTACAACCAATAAAAGAAATAGGATATTTTGCGTTTAACAAATGGGATGCAATTGTTACTCCAGCGGATGCAAAACCTAATTCGATATTTATTTTCGATGACGTGTCGTGCGATAAACAAAATGTAATGCGAGAATATTTTTCTTTAGGTCGACATAAGACCATTGATTGTTTTTACCTATGTCAGACCTATTCCAAAATACCTAAACAATTGATTAGAGACAATGCTAATGTCCTAGTGCTATTCAAACAAGACGAACTCAATTTAAAACACGTATACGCTGACCATGTAAACTCGGATATGTCGTTTAACCGGTTTAAAGAATTGTGCGGCGTATGCTGGCGAGATCGGTATGGGTTCCTGGTGATCAATAAAGATGGCGATTTGCAGAACGGTCGCTACCGAAAAGGTTTTGACACCTATATATACTTATAAAGCACATAAATAGCATATCACTTCCTACCCGTTTTTAGACGATGGCAGACGACGTGAAAACCAAACAAGAACTCATAAAAGTACGAAAGGCAGTCAAGAGGAAATTACAAGCGCTAAAAGCAGGTGTGGTTAAAAAGGAGCTTGCATTAAGTAAAGCCTATGCACCTATTACAAAACGTTTACAAACACTTCAGACCGGTCTGCTGAAAGATATTAAACAGGAGTCCAAGATCGAAAGCCAGCACTGGTTACCACAACAACATGACGTACAATCTACTCCTAAAAGACGCCCTAAATTTCTCGATCAGGTGCGCAGTTCCACACCAATCGCCGCACCACCAATAGAGGAGGCATGGGAACACAATCCTCATAGCCCAGTCCAGTCTGTGGAGTCCACCTTCGAAGAATCGGAGAGTAGCGGCAACACTCCAGAGACCCATACAGAGTACGAACGGTACCTAAACAGCGAAGAACATCAGGCCTACTTACAACGATTCTTACCATCGGTAAGATACTATGTCGATAATCTGTTTTCCAACTTTACTGGTATTTATAACAATGACACGGAGCACTTGCGCAGGGATAAAGTACGTTTTAATCCGGAGACAGGAAAATTAATGATTGGTGATTCGGACATTATCTTCGGGATTGGTGAAAAGGTGTGTGTAGAACGATTTTGCTACAACGGTAGCAAAGGGTTGTACGAGCAACTGTTCCTTCTCAATCCTTTGGGTAAATTCTCACTTAAAGAAATTAACGATTATGCGGACATTAAAAAAAGAAGTAATGCAATGTATAGCTTACGACAGCAAACTATAAACCCGAGTGGTCGTGGTCTACTCATGAATTATAACGAGAAGCCACTAGAGTATGTATACTTTGATGATCCCAACGAACTGTGCGAACGGCTCAAGCTTCTGGTCGCAAGATGCAGGTAACACCGGTCCCACAAACGAAATTACATCGATTATGGAAGAATTACGCGAATTGCGTATAAAAGCGTAGATTGTGCGACTTGTTATTCATTATCACGATGGTTATCGACAAGTTTGGACATGCGTCTGACTGTGCTTCATATATTTCTTATGATGATTACTACGATTTTGACAACATGAGATTAGCGCGCGTCGCTACACCACAAGAAGATGATGATGCAGTCACGAAAGCGTACTTAGAATCGCGGTTAGCAACGCTACACCAGCAAGAGGGCGAACCAACGCTTGGAAGTGGTTCCACTATTCAGCAGTATATAGACACGCTTGTGAAGGAGACAACAAACAGTATGATAACACAATTCTCGAGCGAGTATGTTACAAGATCAGACTTTAACCATTTTGAAGAGATGATGCGTAACCTTGTTCCAGCCAATGTGAACGCTAATGTTGCACAAATCGTAACCAAACGGATAGATGATTC
This sequence comes from Platerodrilus igneus, assembly GCA_036346225.1. Lineage (NCBI taxonomy): Eukaryota > Metazoa > Arthropoda > Insecta > Coleoptera > Lycidae > Platerodrilus > Platerodrilus igneus. The sequence continues at coordinate 739,874 of JARFIW010000030.1, forward strand.
TATGAATAGCATATATAAGACATTAGACGCTGCTATTCAACAAGTGAAAGCACAATTTAGAATAGACATTGCACGTATTCAAGCAGATATTCAACAGTTGCAAGAGAAACTTAAAAACGCACGCATATAGCCGTCAACCAATTTACCAAGGGATACACACCAAATTGGTCTAACGAAATTTTTACGGTGTACAAAGTGCATTTGACTAATCCTTTAACGTACCTATTGCGCGATAGTCGAGGACAACCAATATTAAGCGGCTTCTATGCAGAAGAACTTCAACGAACACACTATCCGGATGTATATTTAGTGGAAAAAGTATTGAAGAGAGTTAAAAATCAAGTATATGTGAAATGGTTAAATTTAGATTCTAGCCATAATAGTTGGATATCCAAAAATCATATTTTGTAGATTTGCTGTTACGTGTTTGTTTACCATCATATGTCATTCATCAATAATAATTTTTTTACTGTTATATGCTTTATTATAGCGACACACACACACACACAAATTACATCCATGTACTACTAATTACTACACTAGTTCTACGTCAAGAAAGTTGTTTATAATTCCTCATGCCCGAAGCGCAAAACGTTGATGTAGGTTGATTTTCGCTGTTTTGGCTGAACTTGAGTATTTCGATGTCCGTGAATATGTGTAAATAACAAGCAGGTAAAAACACATTACCTTCTCAGCTAACAATTTCTCCCCGTACTTGACCAACACTCGAGGTATATATATTTATTGTAAAAGGTATGCGACACGTACAATAGCATCCTCCATTATATCTAATAAGTGCTATCTAAAGCGCATTAGGTAGGATTACCAAGATGACATGATTTACATACAAAAAATAGTATTAAACTAAAACAATAACTTTAATAGCATATACACTTTTTTATAATCATCTATACTATTTGATGGCCATTTTCCCGAATCCGGACCACACGTCCATCCTGGTTGTTGTTTTGAGCCCTCCATTGCCAAATTCTTGAGGAGCCAGTTATATGTTGTTCTATGAGGGCCAACTACATTAGGTTGGTACTTATAATTTACCTTATACTTTAAAATTAACTTCAATACTTTTTAATACCATAGGTTGTGCGAAATATACAACATCTACAATCATATCGTCAATCGCTGTGACCAGTGATTTATAGTTGCATTTATATTCATGATAGGATATGCCTTCGTACTCAATACAGCTCGGTTGGTTAGTAATTCTTCAAGGAAATATACATCGCTCAAACTATAATTACTCTCTATTGCGTCTAGTACACCGCGCACCTGATGACATTTTAACTCTGTTTTGCCGTTGCAAGCATCAATGAAGTTTGATACAAATTGATCGCACCTACTCTGTTGATTAAACAGCATGTCCATTACATCAATGGATGTATCATTGGTCAGCGATAGCCATTTGAAGGCTTTAAAGGGAACATGAACACCTACTCTGAACAGTATACGTTTGATTTTGTCTACATCATTCAACACTATGGCATGTTTCAGATGTTGGTGTAAAATGCGTTGTTCACTCGAACAAATCGTACAGTACATTGTCCATGTTAACTTGAAAACTTCGCACCACTATCGTCACTATCGTTGTTGTTCCACTCACTGCGAGATCTATCCAAGTACCTAGCTTTTATGGCACATTCATCAAAATAGGTAATGCTAAAGTGTTGTGATACTGAGCATCACCTTGTTATTCGTCTGATAAACCCCCCACTAGTTTTTGTAACAGCATTAACAAATCAACAACCTCGAGATGATCTCTGGCAAGGCGACTCTGTTGAATTTGAGCAATATATTTAAGGAAAATCCAATTAGAGGTGTGTTGGTGGTGATAGATTGTTATTCAAATTATCTATGGAATATCCTTCACTTTTAACGAAGGATGCATGCCCGGTAAATTGCAAATTAATCAAAAGAGCATAACGTTAATCATTACTCTACATACAGCACAAAAAGCTGTCAGAGCCATGCGAGAAATATGTTGCCTGATAAATACTCCCTGTATGATTGTTGTGGTTTTGGCAATTTTGACAACGATCCTAGGTCATGGATCGAAACGTAAAAAAAGATGATTTTAAACACTATGAGTGGTTTAATTCCCAACGAAGATTAAGAAAAAGGTTGCCTGATGTCGCTAAATCTATATATATATATATATATATATATATATATATATATATATATATATATATACCAATGTTTAATACCTTGAAAGTAATAGGAAAATAAAATTTAAAGTTGTCAACCATGTTCGGGTGGTAATGTTGATTCGGTCTTTGATACCTACTTCAAGTTAAAACAAGTCGTATACAATGATGAAAAGTTTTTTGAAACTAACTAAATGTGATCTTGAATACATGCTTTGTAAAAGAGATATAGTTCAGATTCTGCTACGATTCTTCAACAGACGGCGATAACAATAAAAACTCTGTTTAAATTAATTTTTAATAACGACTTAACATTGCGTAATTCTATTAAAATGATTTGAAATATAACGGTATTATTTTTATTGTTTAGCATCAATTTAATAACATTTGTTGATATAAGATGAAAATTGTGAATTTTGGTAATTGACAATTATGCTAAAATGTTTTGAAGTTACCTTGTTGCCATATGTTCCATTCAACAGAATTAAAACTTAGATATATTATAGACATTTTTGCAATTATTTACCATATGTGTATATATTTCTCTTGACAATAATTATTAATTTAAGAATAACTTATTGAATTAAAGTAGGTTATTTATAAGCACTAAATTCTACAATAATTAAAACGAGTTTAAAAATAAAAATGTATTGACAATGTAGCTATACTTGTAATTTATTCTGCCAGGATCAACAAAATATAATGCAAAATAGTTGTTTTTAGGTATAAACCAGAACCATATAATTTACATATGGGGATATGTTGTTATAATTATACTATAAATAGCACAATCGCCGAGGTCATTAACTACCATGCACTTTACTGAACGCGGTTGTTAAAGGGCGTTATATGAACGTTTTCTGCAAAGAAATAAGTAATATTTATCTCAGTTTGCGAGATGTTGAAACGTTTAGATCCGTAAGTTATGCATATCTTTTAGAAAACATATTTGCTTTTATGTACAAATTTTTGCTTTACATTCCTTAACTTTAATAATTTCACTAATCATGTTTACAGAGTCTTTTTAAATAATAATATCCTTTGAACATACTATCATCTGGAATACAAATTTTGTTATACCTATATCTAGTACTAATAATAATTAGTGTCTTTAGCACTGTAAAATTTAACTAGAATAAATAATTCACAATCTTTTTATAGTGTTTAATTAAATCGGTCTTTTAACAACAAAAAGAGGTATTTTGCACATTGCAAATTATTATTACCATGCTTGTAGCAATAAATATTACATAATAAATTGCTGGTTATTCACCTAACAAAAAAATTTTACACTAAGAATATATAATTGGTGTATACTGGGTTGCCTGCCATAGATATGCATATATTTTTTAGAATTCAATTAAATTTAAGTACACGTAGGTAAATGTGTGAAAGTTACTTTACATTTTAGTATTCAGCTGTATTGTAAATAGTTACTGATATTGTATTGAAAAAAACGGCACCCAGTATTGCCAGCTGTGTAAAAAATGTTTTGTTTCGGCAGTGAATCAATCAAACTGTATGAAAATATATGAACTCATTAGCATGTAATTAAAATAAGCTGGTAAGTGAAACTAATATAAATAAAACATTCAAATTTTGTGTGTTTCTTTTTAAAATTATATATTTAATACAAAAATATTTTTTTTAAAAATCTCGGGGGATTCTTCAGCACGTGCACGTTTTTGCTTAACCTAAAAATCTCCGAAGTATTCAATCACCTAATGCGTGCAAAACCTCCGTTCAGAACGCCTAATGGAGTACCATTCCGCATTTGAGAATGATTACATCACCATCCAAATTCTTCACCACGTTTTAAATAACGACATTATTTGCATACATTTAAAGGTTAAATTTTAGATCCGGATACGAGTTCAGTGTGGTTGTATAAATTATTTTGGTGGTGCAATCATGAATAAAATAACGAGTGACCTGCTTAACATGTTTTTTTGCACACATACCAATATTTTAAATTAAAACCATTATAAAATACGAGTCGAATAATTTCTCCTATTCTTTTTGATATTTAATACAAAAATAATGGGGCAGAGCCCCGTTTAGGACACGTTTAGAAGCTCCCTTCCCCCACCATTCATCATTTTGAGAGTGATTATGTCATCCACCACATTTCCTATTTTTGCTTAACCTACAAATCTCTCTTTAATTAACTAAAGCAACGAGAATAAAAACAATGACTAAGCTCTAAAGATCACCGCTAAATTCTTCACTACATGCATAACCTATAAATTTTTTATCACGTTTGTGCAATTAAACGAGTTATATATATATACAATGTCTAATACGTCATCTACATACAATCACCAAACCGCTAAAAGTAAAAGAATTTTTATTGCCACATAAATTAAATGTATAATTACATTTAAATATTTAAATATATTCAAATTGCTAAAATGTAAGCAAGAGATCCTTGATATAAGATTAAACTGATTTTTTATTTGAGTCAAATAAATCGTGATGAAAGGTGGTATATTTTGCATACCAAGAAGGAAATAGTCTTAACATGTTTTTGCAACACACCTTATGTTAATTAAATACATTATATTAAAAGTCGAATGTCGGCGTGATTTGCATATATATTACCAGAGAGCTATAATTCCAAACTCGAGGTTATATTCGACTGCGAATTCTTGTTATTTTATCGTGACATTGAAATCGCGAGAAGTGAACGACTTCTTTGTAAGCAAGACATCCTTGATATAAGATTAAATTAATTTTTTATTTAAAAGTCAAATAAATCGTGATGCAAGGTGGTATAATTTGCATACCAATAAGGAAATATACGGCATACCTGTCTTGGCATGTTTTGCAAACACACATTATGTTAATTAAATACATTATATTAAAAGTCGAATGTCGACGTGATTTACATATATATTACCAGATAAAAACACGAGGTTATATTCGACTGCATGCAAATTCTTAGTATTTTATCGTGACATTGAAATTGCGAGAAGTGAACGACTTCTTTTACAAGATTTTACCTGCAAACGTTTAAAATTTGACCTCCATCATATAACATTTCGTATATTTTCTTAATTTTATTTTTTACTTCGTACAAAACGCAGCTTATGAGGAGAGCTAAAACACTCTTTACCACTTGCACGCGTTTGCCTAATATTAAAAAAATTCTTCATCGCGGCGTTTTAATTTTTAGCTTAACCTACCCAGAAAAATACGAACCAACACGTGAACTCCATTTTCTACACACACAACATTTTTTTAAAATTTAATATTTAATATTTAACGTCGGGAACGCTGCTAAAAAATTTCTTAAGAAAATATCTCCACCCCAGCGCACGCGCACCACCCCACGACAAAAATCTAACGACCCCGCCGAACGCACACCCCAAAGACCTAACGACCCTCCGACGCAACAAATTTACACACAAAGACAATTTTGTTCTCAAAGCGGCGTATACATATCTTGCTGCACGTTTTGTTTCCCAAAGCGGCTTAGCTGTTCATATTGTTCTCGAATCGGCGTATACATATCTTGCTGTGGATCTCTGTTGCCAAAGCGGCTTAGGTTACCTACTAATGATATTGAATTGTCGGCATATTACAACATAATGCACATTGCATACCAAACCACAGAATAATATCCTTACTATTAAGGGTAGAATGAAGTTTTACGGTAAATGAATGAATCCTGACTTTAAGGAATATAATTCTGCAGTATAAGATATTTTGATATGTTGGAACGGACGTAAACATTGAAATTAATTATTCGTCACCGATAATAAGAACACATCAAAAATCTAGTTATACGATAACGGAATAAGGCAAAACTATATCGCATGGTTGGTAGTTGATATAAGGTAGAGTTAAGTTGAAAGAAACCAATTTCAAAATGTAACTTGGCTTCTCTTCGGGCAATGATTTAAAACAGTGCGCGAGCACCCTTAAAGAAACATTGCTAATAGTTTTGCGTGGGATCTTTCAACTCGTGTGTGACTTAATAAAAGCGCTACATTAAGGGAGTTGGTTAAAATTGAAATACTGAAAATCTTTGGATATTGTCAGATTTAAGAAATCAGAATAAAACAGGGTAATATTATAAGCATTTATGTTTGTACTTCTATATAATTTAATAACGTGAATTTTAAATGTAAATTGCTTGGTATTCTTGATGTAGGAAATGAAGCGTACATGAAGATGATTATTATGCTGTAAGATAAATTCGCGACGGAATTAGTGTTGGTTAAAAATTTAAGCATGATTCTATTGTGCAATAGAGTTGGAATATATTGAAATATTAAGAAATATATACCTATGGGAATTTGAATGTAGCTTTTACTGTTAGTTAAAGCATAATAAAGTAGTTTTTTGGAATGGAAAATGAAATGATATAAGAAAATGCGAGGATTTTATTCTTGGTTGTGCTTGTTATTTAAGATATTTATTTTAATTTATCTAAAAACTACGTCATAGACACATATATAAAGGATACCCATCTACTCCAGTAATGAAATCTTATTTGGAAGAAGCATCTTGTTTTGAAAAGATTTTTTTAATTATGACAGAATAAATAAGTAGGTAAAGTATTTTCGGGAAAAGTAGTATATAAAGTGATAAAATTTAGGATTCCGAAACAATGTCGCTCTAGATGGAATAACCGTCGTCCTTGTAGAAAAAATATCAAAAGGATTGCTGTAACAGACGGTTGGGTGCCTCTCAATTATGACAAGTAGAAAGAACTTTTCCGGGTGAGTAATAGTGTAGCGTAGCTTTTCTATTTCAACCATTTTATTTATTACTTTTTATTCCTTTATAATATTTATTTCAAAGTTTTATGTTTTTTTTTATAATTTTACCAAAGGAACCCACTTCCGCACTATAGCAGTTAGCCGACCCACTCAGATGTTTTTACGGGATCCACGCTACTTTAGGGCAAATCAAAATTAAATAATCTAACGTTTATGTTACTCGTAACAACCTAGACGGGTGTACTTAAAAAAATTATATAAGCAAACAAAAGTGAATAATTCAGAAAAGTGTGGTTATCTCTAGAGACCTGTAGAAGTTTTACAATTACGTATAAAAAATTTGCACGACACGTCATGACGGACAGTTTTGGTCGAAGTAACTTGCGTTTATTACGATATAAATTATTGCAGAAAGTATAAAAGTGAATACCCTTAATTCGTATAAAAAGAGATTATGCAGATAATTTACTTAGTCAAACTTAGTAATAAACATAACGAATCGTCGTAATAAGGAAGATTTAGTGTTAGTATGGGTTGTAATATTTGTCATCAATGATTTAAGGTTTCACCGTATTTGTGCGTAATAAAGCTTATATTTGACCAATAAAGAATAGTAAAGAGAAGATAATTGAAGTATTCATAACAATACTCATTTCCTAAACTTATTTCACTGACCTTACGATTTATAGTTGTTTTTAATTTGTACATTCTATTTTATAACATACACATTTAAGTTAGCCTGTTTTATTTGAATAGAGTTACTAGAATTGATTTCACAATCATATTTATACTCCATCAGCTTAAATTATAATGACCACTCATCGCTTGGCTAATGCATATTTTCCTTCGATCAGCATACGTACTATTAATAGCGTGTACAAGAATGAGGTAACGCATTGTATGTCTATGTAGCATTTCATACGTGTCTCGACATATATCATGGAATTAATCGATACCATTTTTCTTTTAACCAAAATTGAAATATCAGGGGAACAGGACTAAAGATACAATCAAGCGAAAATTAAAAGCGTAAGTTGGTGGCATTTGTATAAAGTTTTTCATCCACGCTTCTTTTTTTCATTACACTACTACTCAAAACTTAAACCGAAAAAAGTATTTAATTTTATAATTTTTATGAATATAATTTACATATTTTTACAAGAACCTCAAACACGTTGTTAGAAGCAAGTTAGTTTAAACATTCTTAGCACGATTTTGATTTATAGAATTATAAACACGAATATCTCATTGTACATTATAATTCTCCTATAAAACTGATAACAAAGTCGTAATACGAAATACTAGATAACTTTATTTTTTAATTTATACAGAGAAAAGTTCATCTTCACTAATTTCGAGTTTTTCTGCTAGAGTTGCTGGAATACTCCTCCTTATTGCGGCCCAAGTTGCAGAATATTTTAAAATGTATTACCATTTCAAAAAGAAAGAAACTTTTGTAGAATTAGGAACAGTATTCATTTTAGAAAAATTCATGTCCTAGAATGTCCTTAAGGAACAACTTTTACTGAAACGAGGATAAATTAACAGCGTCAGCTTGCCTGTTAGTCAAATCTAGCCACAACTTGGGCTGGTGTTCATTTATACCTTTTCATACATTACGTAGGAAGAATTGAGGTTATATAATGGCATGCCATATCAACATATGTATATTTTTAAAAATTTAGTTTCAGAGATAATGTGACTCAACAAGCAACAAATAAGCTTTTGCAAACAGATATCGTTACATATCGCACGATGTATCAATCATCTTGCACGAGCACTTGCATATATCATTAAAAGAATCTGCAATTTTATAAACACTGTTTATGTGGTTTAAATTCTGCACAAAAATAATTCTTTACAAAATAGTATAAGAGGAGATAACTCAAAGAAAAACCTGCCATTTCGGAATTTTTGTTGAATTAAGCAGGAACATTTCAACCGTAAATACTAAAGCTGATATTCTATACATAATTATCATTGCTTTTATAAACTAAAGCTGGCGATTAATTATACGCTATAGAGATATAATACATTTCCCTGTTGATGTTAGTGTTACGTGCCAAAAATTTGGCACTAGACATCTTTTTAGTTTAGTTTTGATATGCGGGAGTTTCGCGTCATAAATTTGAAAGACTTGGCGCGTGTACTTCCGTCACGTCAGAAATGCGTTGGACGAACTTCGCGCCTACGCGTGTTAAAGAAAAGTGGGGGGGTTTCCGAAAGACGCTGGAAACAGGACTTTTGCCTTTGAACATCAACAAGAGTGGTTGGGTCTGGTATCGTATCTTTTTCTTTTATTATGTAGATTCCCTCTGCCTTTTGATTGTCGTCCCTATAAACCTGTTCCTGCCATTTCCCTACATATAGAAAGAAGATATCAATTTAGAAGCAACCTGATAGCAGCCCACGCCCGCAGTCGCTAGCCGGAGCAATCCTGATGGAAGTCGCAGCCGCCATCTTTAACTTATCCTAAAGGACGCCACGCGAACCATCTTTATAATCCTAGCAACCCTGAAGGAAGGTATCCTGTGAGACGCTTATATATTCACGTAAGTTCCCCGTGTGTGGGATTTTTTTTATAATACCTTTTATGAAATTGGCATATTACGTCATTTACGTGTAATAATTTGCATATTGTGTGACGTCATTGACAGATGGGCGCGCTAATTTTCACTTTATAGATTAGCGTTACCAACTGCCGTTGTGTCGCGTATACCTAGCTTGTGGTGACGTAAGAATTGGCGCCTTCAACGTGGTTTTTAGGTTGTGATATTTCTTTTATGACTATATAGTGTATTAATTAATGTTATCTATAGCTTTTTTACTTAAAAAAATAATAAAAATAAATTATCTAATTTTCTAATATCTATTGACTTTAAAAATTTATGTTGGTACCTTGGAACTCAATAAATTCCTAAGATGACGAGCAGTTGTTATAGTAACTAAATGTAAACCGCCACTTAGAGCTATTGAAATGCATAGCTTTTGTCCTTAAAACGTTGTATTAATTTAATTAATTTTCTTGTAACTTTAAATGTAGTGTCCTTCATAACTGGAATTATTTTAAATGTGTGATTAGTTGTTTTGAATGGAACTACAAGTATTTTTTTGGGAGTGGTTATAATACATTATAACCTTACTTTTAAACTACACACGTGAGTACATTTAAATATAAATAAACATAAGTAATTAATTAATTTATGCCTTATTCATTGTTTATTAGGGAAATTATCTATTTATACTAGATTAAACATAACCATTGCTAGTTTTTTCTACTTTCAAAAGTGTTATTTGAATCGTGAATAAACACTGTCTTGCTTGATAATATTTTAAAAAAGTGTTTTTTGGTAATCCAGATGTTTGATTATGATTTACAAATTACTTGAAAGAAACCTTGTGTTTAAAAACATTTATCGTAATGAATTGAACTTTTAGAATATCTCTTAAAACGTTAGAGTAACGTAACCCCATTCTATTTGTTAAATAACACTTATAATGTATCTTTCTATAATTTTGGGTGTCTTTTTATAACCAAAATCATTAAGTATAATTCACAATTACCTATATATAACAAAACTCCATCTCGAAATATAGATTTTCTAATTAACTTGAGTTTTTACTGTGTTTTTTAGTGTTATATTAACCTAACCGTGATATATTTTTTTTCTTAAACATTATCTTGCTCTGATACAGTTTTAAACGTGTTTCCTTGGTAATTTGAACAGCTGTAACCTATAGATGCTGTTTTAAAAAGGAAGATTTTGCCCTTGAATAAACTTATCGTAGCGAATTGAAGTTAAGTATACCGTTTATTATCTTGTGATTTACTATAGTATTGTATATTTTGTATATTTTTGTCTCAAATATTATTTCAAAATGAATATTACACATCTTAAGTCTTTGGAGCTGACTTACGAAATTGAATGTAGAAACATTACCCCCGTCTCTAATCAAAATGGTAGACGATTGCAATTTAAAGCGATACTAGCCCAGGAAACATAAGGCCTATCTATTTCTAAAAAAATTGTTTCCGATTTAACAAATGTATCTGAAATCAAACAATCCTTTGAAGATATAAATAATATAATAAACAAAATTGACCCCGGCCCAAGTGATATTGAACTAAAACGTCTGATTTCCCGTATAATCCACCGTAAGCAGCGTATAGAACTATTGTGATTATATAACAATGAACAAGCGAACCAAGCTAAACAAACTTTTTATCAGATATCTTATTACTTGAAGGGATAGTTCTTGAGAGACTCAATCCAAACGCAGACAAAGATATATTGCTACCTTGATCAAATCTCGTAATTTCCCAAGGTCCACCATTGGGGAAATCTATACCTGTTTATAAATGGGGATTAACTTTTCAAGCTTTTGACCTCGAATTTCTTTAGTGTCTTTTCTTGACAGGATTAACGATTTCAGAATCTCACGCAAATGTACCGACCAGGATTTATTTGTTTCAGCGGGTGAATGGTTCTCCGATTCTGCGTTGATCTGGTACCGTAACGTTAGAGATCAGATTTCTACCTGGGAGGAGTTAGTTGCGTGTTTAAAACGGGACTTCTTACCCCATGGTTATATTACCGACCTTTGAAACGAAATACGAAATCGAACCCAAGGACCTGACGAAAATGTTATTTCCTTTATTACCTCGATAGAAGCCTTATATAGTAGACTTGATAATAAACCTTCAGAATTTGAAATTATCGATCAGTTACGCAAAAATTTAAATCCTTATTTTTCCGAACGTCTAGCGTTACAACACATTTCTTCCTTAGCTCACTTCAAAGATTTATGTCGTTCGCTTCAAGAAGTAAAGTTGCGAGTGGATAAATACCACCCTCCTCTAGAAAAACAATATGGCCTTTTAGAACATGATTTAGCGTGTCAAGTTCAAACTGCTCATAAAGTATCTACCATTAATGTTCCTTCTGCCGCAACAAATAACTCACATGTTGAAATTGTAAGAAAAGTGGACATAATTACAACGTTTGCACATATCCCAAAAATTTTTTTGCTATGGCTGTGGTCGCGTAAATATCTATAAATCTAACTGTACGAATTGCAATTCTAACGTATCGGGAAACTTTCGTCGAGATATTCCTACTCAGGGCGTGAATATCTCAAGGAATCAAAATTGTTCTCAACACCAATCATTCAAAGAACCCAGACGTCAATAAATTTAAATCATAAAACTACTTCCAACGCTGTCCCGTTATTAAATATATCTAACAATAATATCGCTACTTTGAATTTACAAAATGCCTTACCTTCATTAAAAGAACTGTGTTATACCACCACGTCTGAATGGTCTAATTGGCTACAAACCGTTAATTTCTTTTACCATAAAAAGACTGCTGCATTACAACTTGTTAAAGAACCCTTCGATAACCGCCCACATTTACCCATCTCGATTGGTTCCATAAATGTAATAGCTTTATTGGACACAGGTTCCTCATGCTCCCTTATAAACAACGAAGATCTACAACAAATATCTAAACAAAATATTAAAATTCAAATTGCTACCGAAAAAACTTCCATAAATTTAGCTGACGATAATCAAATATATGTAACAAGTTCCCTTAAATTAAAAATTCAAGTAGAATCACTTGAACGCGAGGTTCCATTTTTGATTGTACCTACATTAGCTTATTCGTTCATACTAGGTGTAGACTTTTGCAAATTTTTTACTTTGTTGTTTTATTTCCAAAAATTTTCTTGCCAAACCTACCTTAAAACAAATTCCTGTGCATCTGCAGGAATATCTAAAAAAATTTCTCTTACCCATTCCCAAAATGTAATTCTTAACTCTACAATCGACAAATTCCGTAAACTTAATACCTTTGAACTTGGTTGCGTTACTACAGCAACACATGTTATCTCTACAGGTGATGCCCTCTCTTTTAAGCAACGTCAATATCCATTATCGCCTGCATTACAAAAGCATTTGCATTCCAAAATAGATAAAATGTTAGGATCTGGTGTTATCTCTCCCTCAAATACACCCTGGATGTCTCTCGTATTATTAGTTCGTAAGAAGAATGACGATTGGCGTGTTTGTTTTGATGGCAGAAAGTTAAATTCTGTAACTGTCTCTGATGCTTACCCTCTACCAAGAACTGACTCAATTTTAAGCCGGCTTCAAAACGCAAAATTTATCTCATTTATCGATCTTAGACAAGCTTTTTATCAGATACCCCTCGATTTACCTTCCCGTCCTAAAACAGCTCTTTGTGTTCCAGGACGAGGTCTTTTCGAATATAATTTTTTGCCATTTGGTCTCTGTAACGCACCACAAACCCTACAACGTACTATGGATCAAACGTTAGGTCCTATCTTACATCAGGAACGTGCCTTTGTATTTTTAGATGATATTTTAGTTATCTCAAGTTCCTTTGATGAACATATCGCCACATTGAATGAAGTGGCAGAACGCCTAAACGCAGCAGGTTTTAAGATAAACTGGGAGAAGTGTCAATTTTGTTGTTCGTCCCTTACATTTCTTGGTTTTATTATCGATGGAACTGGTCTACGAGCAGATCCTGCTAAAGTCGACGCTATTACTAAATTCAAAACACCTAAAACTGTTACCGAAATCAAACGTTTAATCGGAATGATTAGCTACTATCGCATCTTTCTACCCAACCTTTCAACTATATCTGCACCCATTACCGCTTTAATTAAAAATAAAAATAAATCCCAAACTATTGAGTAGAATTTAAAATCTCAACAGGCTTTCGAACAAATTAAAACGTTAATCACTTCAGCACCTATCTTAATCTCACCCAATTTCGATAAAAAATTTTATATACAAACCGATGCCTCACTTACTGGTTTAGGTGCAATGTTGTTCCAGGTGAGCAATGGTTTAGAGCACCCAATTGCTTATGCAAGTCGCGCCTTAACATTTTACCGTAATCACTGATTGTGCAGCCCTCACTTGGCTAAATAACTTAAAACAACCCGCAGGTCGTTTGGCAAGATGGAACTTGCGTATCTCTCAATTCACCTTTGACGTTAGGCATAGGCCTGGCAAATTAAATATCGTACCTGATGCCTTATCCCGTGATGTTGTCTCTCTTAACCTTCCAAATCTAATTCTTGATACCTGGTATCTTAATATGATTAAAAAAGTTTCTGATAATCCCGATAAATTTCTTACCTTTCGTGTAACCAACAATAAATTATATAAATTTGTATCTTCTTCACCTCATAAAATATCTAACATTCCTGAATGGAAACTTGTCGTCCCTACCGCTAACCGTGGTGAGGTGCTTAAATTATGTCATAATGATCCCATTGCTGCGCATCTTAGTGTTACAATAACTCTCGCTAAAATATCTGAATTATATTATTGGCCCACACTAAAACAATCTGTTTCTCGCTATATTAGGAACTGTAAAATTTGTGGTTCCCATAAGAGTTCACAAGACGCTCGTTCTGGCTTAATGGGTAACCTTAAACGTGTATCTTATCCCTTTCAATTAATATCACTCGACTTATTAGGACCTCTTTCCCGATCGAAAAAAGGTAACCAATACCTTTTAGTTGTCACCGATTGGTTTTCTAAATTTGTTATGGTGCAACCCTTACGTAAAGCTACATCTGCTGCTATAATGAAAGTCCTAGAGCAAAATGTATTTCTTATCTTTGGTGTTTCTCAGATTATTTTTTTTGACAATGGGGCACAATTTATTTCTAAAGATTTTCAAAATTTGGTTAAGAGTTATAAAGTACAAAAAATTTGGTTTAACGCAAAATACCATCCTCAAGTAAACCGCACCGAAAGAGTAAATAGAGTTTTAATTACCGCTATTTCTTCTTATATTGATTCAGACCATACTACATGGGATGAAAATATTTTTAAAATTGCTCAAGCTTTACGCACATCTAAACACGAAGCAACCCAATTCACTCCGTCATTTCTTGTTTTTGGAGGATATACCCCAATCGATGGGAGTTATTATGGTTTAGTTCTTGACGATACTAACGTAATTGGATTTGACGATAAAGTACGCTGGGACAAAGACCAACAATCATTACCTTCTATCTTTAACGATGTTAGAAAAAATTTGTTAAAAGCTTACGAAAAAAGTAAGGACCACTATAACTTACGTAAACGAAATATCTCCTTCGCCTTGGGCGAACAAGTTTGGAAAAGGAATTATGTCTTATCGGAAGCATCTAAAATATTTTCCTCAAAATTAGCCACTAAATTCATCCTTTGTAAGGTCGTTCGTGTCGTTAGTCCCCTTGTCTACGAAGTTCAGGATGCTGAAGGAAAACGCCAAGGCAGGTGGCATATTAAAGACCTTAAGCCATTCTCTGCTGACCCAAATGCTAGTTAAGTTTTTCACGTTCCATTCTCCCCACAATTTACCAAATATTTTTTGTTCTCACCATCAATTAGTAACTTTAATTATTATCCCCACTGTTGTACAGTATATACCTCTTACACGTTTAACTTACTTACCTTAAATTAGCTATCTTTTTTCTTTTGGTTCACTTTTCCTTGAACATACCGTTACTTATATGTCGCTTTATTCTCTACACCCCCCAATATAACTCTGTCGTTTCATTTAATTAATCCTCGAACTTTTCCTACAGCTACAGCATATTATTTGGTTTTTAGTATTTTTCTTACATCGTTTAATTGTATGGTAATTGTCGTAACTTTGTTTGTAATAACTCTATGAATTTTTATGATTGGATTTAGCTGATGTTTAGAGTAGATGCTTTCTTCTTTGGACTCACATAAGAGCCGCGGCCTATGCCATTGTAAGAAATAGTTCATATTTGCAGTTGCAAAAAACTAGGATTGTCTATTCCATGTGTTTTTCCTCTGAATTATTACAGTCGCCCACATTATACTATACCATTATTTGTTTCTTTTCCTACTAAATCACCATAACTTATAAACATTTTTTCATTGTTTTTTGTTGAACTTCGTGGTGAGACGCTATTGCTTCTTAGGGATATCTTATTAAATTCTCGGTTGTTTTAGCATATTGGGACAGTGTATCTGTATTTAACTGCTTATAATTAGGCATTTTTGTGTGTAGGGTGTTACCGTTTTAAAAAATTACCTTGAAACAGTTGGGTTTTCGTTTGATTGTATCTGTAGTGATACTTTTAAGTTGTTGTGTCAACTTTTGTCTGATTTTCTTATCGTAGTGGATGCACTCGTTTTGAAAATGATCGTACTAGTTCTCTTAAGAGTCTAGTGATTTTGTTAACTTATGATATACCTTAACTCGTCGGATTAATATTGCAGGTGGTCCTTCAGACCGATCTGTGTTTTAATAGAGACAATTCTTTTCCTTCTCTCGGACGCTTGTCCAAAAACTCTACTTTTTCGTATCCTGATGTCTCCGTTTCTGCTTTATCTTTCCTTCGGTGGACCTGTTCTCGTCCCAGAACACCCGTCTGCCACATAAGAGTGATGTTCTCTTACTCCGGGCTACCGGCTACATTGGCTGGTTGAGTAGCGCCTTGCTATCCATCTTTTTCTGTCTCTTTTGCTCAATGCGAGCCCTTCCTCTATTTTTTTTCTACCTGGAAGTGCCTCTTATGCATTCCAAATACCTCCCTTCCTCTTTCTACCGTTCCCATTTCTCTGCCTTTTTATTTCCGTCAGTCACCGTGTGGTTGCGCGGGAGGTTTTCACAGAGACCGGGACCACGTCTCTGGGGATCTTTCGTGAGGTCATGCGGTGCCGCTGTCAGCGCACATGGGCGCTGACAGTGGAGGTATGTATGAGTGTGTGAATGTGTGAGTGCATGTGTGTATATATATATATATATATCGTTATATATCGTGTAGGTATCGGGTGATTATATCACCGATATCAATTAACGCCGGGTGCAGGGATGCACCCAAATGCCTTTGCCGGTCCCTCGCACTGTTTATTGCAAACGGGCCTGTTTCACAGGTTGTTCTTTTTAGAGGGTACGAGAAAGTCCCATTTAACGGATCCACGGAGCCACTCTATCCCTATCTTATCTATTATCTTTGATACTAACTCAAGTTAATATCTTTATCTTATTTATTATCTTTGATAATAACCTTAGTTTAATATCGTTATCTTACCGATTACCTTTAATAATAATTTTAGCTTAATATTGTTATCTTACCGATTATCTTTAGTAATAACTTCAGTTTAATATCGCGTTACCTTACCTACTATCTCTAATAATAATTTTAGCTTAATAACGCGTTATCTTACCTAGTATCTCAAATAATAACTAAAGCTTAATATCGTTATCTTACCTATTACCTTTGATAATAACTTAAGCTCAATATCGTTATCATATCTATTATCTTCGACAACAATTTGAGATCTTGTTTTATCTTTTTATCTTCCTAACGTTTGGTATTTATGACCAGACGTGGGAATTATTTTTCTTGAAATTAAGTGAAAAAGCTAAACTGATATAGAAATATAATTTGTTAGGTTAACAATGTAAGAATTTAGTAGGGAGGTGCTTTTGGTAAATTTCTTGATTCACAACCATGTCATGGACAAGTTTTGATGTGTATCGTTATTAAACCAAAGTACCAGTAATAAAAATTTGCTAGACTGTAGACCTACTCACTCTTATGAACATTTTTAAATTTGGGCACTTTTTTGCCAACAAAGAACAGTTTAGATGCAACGCTCATGTGCGTCTTCACGTAAGAAACCTTAATGTTAGCTTTAGTTTTAGTATACAGGTTAGGCGACTTGTCGCATTTGTTTTAATTCAAGTAGTGTTTCATGCTCCCCGACAAATTTGTGCTGTCGATTATTAATGTAGTCAAAGACAATGGGGCTACATTTTCCATTTCCTGGTAATTCGGAAGACGTGTTATCGTTCGAAAAACCAGGTGGCGCCTCAAATAATCATTTTGTAGGATTTAAGTTAGGATTTATGTAGGGTAGTTAGGATTTAGATTATAAGATGTTACTGTGCTAACAGTCTTTTTCTTTTTTTAAGTTTTTTCTTTTATGGCTTTGTCGCGATTGTTACGTGCCAAAAATTTGGCACTAGACATCTTTTTAGTTTAGTTTTAATATGCGGGAGTTTCGCGCCATAAATTTGAAAGACTTGGCGCGTGTATTTCCGTCACGTCAGAAGTGCGTTGGACGAACTTCGCGCCGACGCGTGTAGAAGAAAGGTGGGTGGGGGGGGGGGGTCCGAAAGACGCTGGAAACAGGACTTTTGCCTTTGAACATCAGCAAGAGTGGTTGGGTCTGGCATAGAATTTATGCGCTGCTTTGATTTATACTCAACGAAACATATTTTTTGCTTTACATCAAATACTCGACTAACATAACGATAACCTATCGTGACCGGGATAACGGATCTGTGTTCAATTGCTATAAACCTTATGATGCTATTTCTCAGTAACCCTTTATACGTTTCTTCATACACCAAAGTACATTTCAAACCTCACTCCGTTTTTTTTCTTACTTGAAGGACTCCAAAAAAATAAACAACTTAAGAAACTCTAACAATGACTATATTATAAATAATAGAAAACAAATTACGATAGGGGACAGTTGAAACACATTGCTTCAATTATCCCCGTAACACATTTTTAAGTAAACGATCAAACAATTTTTTATTTTTTCAACAATTATAATTCAAGCTGTTTCAAACCATAGAGGATATACCAAAGAAAGTAATAAAGATGGCAAAAGTTGTATACTTACGTCTTTATTTTGTATTTCACACTTATTCGATCAACAGAAAAGTTTACTTAGTATGCAGGAAAACACGTTATTGATGACTCGCAATTCTACACACAACTGCCATCAGTGACCGACTGATGCTTACAGCGGCATCTTAAGGCTCTTTGTTTGATACAAGAATTCGTGTTTAAACGGCAAAATCTTTCCAATATGGCGGTTGATTCTATTGTCCCCTGTTGCAATTGTCTCCGGTCTACCCTACTTTAAGGATAACGCGGCTGTATTGTTTCTCTTCGATAATAGTAACCAATTCATCTCTGGAAATTAATATAAATATCACCTTACCTTATCAAGGAGTTACTTATAACTAACACTAATAGATTTTGTCGTCTGTTATAAAAAAGTTTTTATTTATACGGTACGTTCCAGCAAACAGTAAGTTTTTAAAACGTTTTCTTTTGGTTGAAATTCTACTACCGCCTAGGAAACGAAAAAACTACAATTTTAAAACATTCTTTAGAAACTTTACAGAACCTAGATATTTGAAAAAATTAATTATATAGTGTGGAATTGGTGAGGTGATTATTATATACGTATTTTGCACTGGGTATAAAATGATTTAATGCGGGCGCAAGTTTTGGTTACTCTAGGCACGTGTAAAATACGTTAAAAATTATGATGTATTTGTAGTTATCTAGAACTAGTTTAATACATGTTTAAGTTACGTTGAAATACCCCAACAAATTTTTAAACCTATATCCATTAAGCATAGATCAATAATGTAAAACGAACTGATCTAAAAAATTATTGTAGGTGTAGTTATTATAATATAGATATCTAAGTAAGTAATTTATTGTAAATGTATCATTCAGTTATAATATGCGCGCGCAAATTAGATGCGCACACTTCGGACCTCGGAGTCGGACGTTACCTTCATCGCTTCATCCAATTATTTCTTGACCCTGGCGTTCATTACAAAGCACAAAGCTCATCGTAAATCGTATTTTATTGAAAAGTGAAACTAAATAATTTTTTGTATGTACATATATGGAACTGCCATCATTTTATTGAAGTAATTGCGTGCTATAAAGCTAAGTTTACACAAGGATAAAATTCGCAATTTTTATCCGAATAAAATGGCGGCTGCAAATTTCGTAAAAATGTTGAAAAAAGTTCAACATTGAAAATGAATTGATTTACAAATTTTCGAATTATTGTATTTTGCGAATTCGGAAAAAAAATTCGCATTCGTTGTTGTATGAACTTACCTAAAAGCTTTATCCCGCCAATAAACAATTCTTAATATAATATATTACCTAACCTTACCATGCATTAAGAGTTGTTTAATGGAGGGCTATTTGGCAGTATATAATTTTACATAAATTTTGTCTAAATACTTCTGATTTAGATGCTCTCGAAGATAATGTTATAAGAAGAAGGCGTATAAAGAGACCATCACGATTTCTTAAATCGGATGATGAGGAAGATGAAAATACTCATATTAATTCTAATTTGATACGGCCACCTGCCATTAATTTTGGTCAAAGTTTTT
>JARFIW010000030.1:4397500-4425000 GCA_036346225.1 Platerodrilus igneus
ACCAATATTACCAATATACGCCAAAACTGCCTACTTTTGGGTATACATTTGTCGTTGTAAATTTTACTAATTGGTACCGTGATAATAAACTTTTATTACCTTGTATCTAAGTGCACTGAAGTACATTCATGTTAGCACGTAAAATAACCAACTATTTTGAGTCACTAAAATATACTAGCACACTTTAAATTATTTAATCAAACTAAAATGCACTGTTTAATATCAAGTCGCGGATGCACGAGCTTTTAACGCATCGAATCGTCGAAAGTCTAAGAGTCTAAGAGAGAGAAACACATATTCCTGCCTGTATATATAGCGAATAGCCGACACGTCGCTTTGTTCCCTAAAACGGGTAATTCCAACGAATTCCTCATTCTACGTTCCCAGTCTGTAGCCTGCACGTCGATTTTTATGAATTTAGCACTCACCCCATTGAGATCTCAGAAAATTTCAACACGGCCCGCAAAGTTGTCCGAAAAAAACTAATTACTTTTATACAGAAATTGTTGTTCTACCTCTGATATATGCATCCTATTTTTAACCAATCGCAACCCCTTGACGTTGCTTAAATCCCGCCCTTTTACAATATGTGTCTTTGCTTGACGCATTTTCTTTTTCCTTTTCTAACCTGTTCGTATTGGTGCAACTTGACACTCTTCATTATCGATTATATTTTAGTCCACGCGGACTGTTATCTTGGTTTAATAACCCCGTATCGCACATTCTCGTGAATATTAAGCCCCGGTTTCTCCAAGATTCTTTGAAACATTAATTATTTGCCAAATTTACGCAGAATGAGCTTTTTTAAAAATACGCAGGTGTTCTGTATTTCCTGCTAAAGCATCTGATCGTTTCCAATATCCTTAGAATCAACATGTTTATCCAAACAAATTAACTTGAAATTGCCTTTTAAAAACACGCAGGGTGTTCAAACGTAACATTTTAAATAACCTTCCTACGATTTGACTATTATTGGGTTTTCACAAGTTTTATGCTTATTATTAATAATGGTTCAATTAACTCCAATTAAAAATAATAGCCTTTAATTTTTAGTGAATCCTAACTTAAATATTAATTATTATATGTACACTTTGTTTTACTACCGGTTACTTAAAATAGGGTTAATTAATATAAACTTTGCACGTAATTTCCATTTGTTTAGGAATAATTAAATTATCCACTGCGCTTTTCAATACTGCTTCTTTTGATGTAAAGCGTCTTATAGATAATTTAAATTTCTTATTTTTACTGAAACGACCGAGTTTATTTATGCTTCAAGGAAATAATAAAGCGTATTATTTAATGAAATTCCTTATACACGGTAATTAAATTTATTTGATTTGATTATTTAATTTTCTACCCTGGTCTAAATATGAGTATTTTCCCCCTATTTGAATACAAATAATCCCACTTATTTGAATGCAAATATCAAATATTTAGACTGCCATAAAATCTTTACAAAATTTTGCCTATCTCTCTGTATCCTTATCTATCTAACTTACCTACTTTGTCTCCAATCCAAAAAAATATTTACACCTATCCTATATCCCTATCCTATTCCTAACTCTCACCTACTTCTATAAACTGAAATTATCCCTAACTTCATCCTACTTATCCATCTAATCCTATATACATCCTATATACCTATCCTATTCCTAACTTTTAACTAATCTTCACTATACTTTACTTCCCCCTACCTAATCCTATATGCCTATCCTACTTTTACTCTATTCCTAACTCTCCACTAATCTTATATGAAATATCTATACTTAACCTATCTTATTTTCTTCCTACATTTAATCTTTATTCTCATCCTAAACACCTATTTCTAACTATCCCCCATATTTATCCTATACCTAGCTTTATTTTCTATAAACACTTACTTCTACTCTTCTATCTACACCTATTCTATCCCTTGTTCTATATCTATACTAAAGTTCACCTATTTCTATCCTTTGTTCATCAAGTTATTTAAATCTAACTCTCTTCTTGACCCTCCAAGTCTTTCTTCTCACCAACCTAATACTCTTCATCCTATTTCTCCCCTTCTATATCTATACTTAACATCCCTATTATCTCACATATAACAAACTTATCACCCCTATTATCCTGACTCTTAAATATTACTTCTTCTTCAGTCCCTACACTTGTCTGTTTCTTATTCATTATCATTTCCTTTTCTGCCGACAAACCAAACGATACTACTTTAAAATTATCAACTTTTCCCTCTACGGAAAATCCTCTGTACCTGCTAGAGTGCTTGTGTAATGGAATCCGCCAGAATGAATCCCTTAAATCTACTTTATTAAAAACAAACTTGCCACTTAACCTCGTCAAAAATAATTCTGCCTTCACCTGCTCCCGATATGCTGCTTCTACCCCCACTACTTCTGCATGTTTTTGTACTAAAGCTTGAACCTCTACTTTCTTATCCTCTGGACATATTATCGTGTTGATCTGTTTACCTTCATCATCCTCTACCTCTACTACATTAATACTAAACCCCGTGTCATCCTCTGTGACTTCATAACTGCCCTTCCATGGCACTACCCTATCCTTAATCCTTATTACCTTCCTTTCCATATCTATCAAAACCCTAACTTCATCATACAGTCAACACCTAAAATGCTCTGAAACTTCAGTCCAGGTACAATTACAAACTCCTGTTCACAGCTAAAACCTCCTATATCTATCCTAAGCACCACAACACTATTTACTACAGCAAACTTCTTTTTATTTGGAGCTACTAAATGGCTACGTTTTATAGGCATAATTCTATCACAAACCTTATCCCTAATTTTGCTGACGAATTCCTCCGATATTAAACTCGCCTCTGCCCCTGTATCAAGTAATACTTCTACATTATTCTCAAAATTTCTAAATTAATAATTGGCAAACATAATTTTTCTACAGTTTCTGGCTCTACTTCCTCCTCAATTTTGAAAAATTCACGTGGATGTTCGTATACATTTACACAGAAATCTAGTGGTCTGTCGCGTTCTAAAATCCTGTCTCATCCTGTTTTCCGTGCTTGGTCCTGGTTGTCCTTCTACAACCTGTGCGTACGTCCTCCTCGTGTTAATATCCGTGTCCCTGTCTCTATTCGGCGTGCTGGTCACAGTCCTGTTTACTTCCGGTAAACTGTTCTGTCGCGTGTAACTAGGTCTTGGCGTCGGTCCCCTAGTCGCACTATTGCTCCTGTATTCCTGTCCTCGTCGTTCCCAATTCGGTCGAAAATTTCTGTTGTAGTCAGGCCGTCTCGGATAATTCGGTGTCCTGTTGTCAAACCTAACTGTGTTAACGTTTCGTTCTCGTATCTCTCTTGTCCGTCCACACATACATCGTCATATCTCTGCAAATACTCTAAAAATGTCTCCCGTTCTGTGATGTTTTGTAAGGCCACGTGTTGTCTAATTTCCTGTTCAAAATGTCGTGATAGGTACTTGATAATCTGTCTGTCCGTCAATGGTGGATTCAGTTGTTTGGCCACACTGTACTTGCGGATGGCATATTGCTCCCTAGAACCTGCAAACTCTCCCTTAAATTTTCCTGTAATCAAGTCGTCCCTAATCTGATCCTGTTTGTGATCACTCCAGTAATGTTGTAAAAATTTGTCTTCAAAGTCCTGATACGTGTCTATGTCCTGTCCTACTAAATTGTACCATGCTTCCGCGTTGTCCTTTAATAAAGCCTTTATCGTATTTAGTTTAGTCTGTTCGTCAAATAAATTTCCCACTAGATTTCTTACACTATTAATAAAAATTTGTGGATTTACTCTGTTATCGCCATAAAACTTCATGTGTTGGTCCAATGATACGCTACCTGTATAAAATCTGGGACCATCCCCCGTTAAATTTGACATGTTGTATTTAATACTACTAACTTCGCGTTCTACCCTGCCTAACTGATCCCTACATGAGTCCGTTACTTCAGTCATTTTTACGTTTATTTCTTCTTCACAGAAAATGCGTACTTCGGACCTTAAATGTCCCATTTCCTGTCGAAGACCTGTAATATCACGCTCATTTTTTTCAACCCTATTTTCTACTTCCCCAGTTTCACGGTAAGACTATCTTTAAATTCTGTAAATTCTTTAGTATTTTGTTCAATTTTCCCGCTTATCTGCTCTAATTTTGGTTGGACTCCTCCCTCGCTCTATTAGATTCTTCCCTAGCTCTATTAGCTTCATCGCTTAGCAGTTCTAATTTTCTATTGGATTCTTCCCTAGCTAATCGCATTTCCTCTAACATTCTCATCATTAACTCGTTTCCTTGATCCCCTGATTCCGTCCTCGACTGATCTCTACTGCCTCCAGCTTCTTCCATTTTCGAAATTTTCTCACACAATGCACTATCGTCACTTCCAATTTCCACTCCTTGACTCCTTAACCACTCCTTTCTCTGCATACGTTCTACTCACTCACACACTCTAAAATACTCTTAAATTTATACACACACGAAACTCTCTCTCAGATCGCCAGTTTCCTGGAATAAAATAACAAAATTTTTATTTGGAACTCGAGCCTCACTTTTGGGTCGCCAAGAATGCTGTGTAACCTCTCATCTTTGCAGGTACTGGCCCTTTAAAAAAAAAACATTCGAGCCCCACGTTGGGCGCCAAGAATGCTGTGTAACCTCTCATCTTTGCAGGTACTGGCCCTTTAAAAAACATTCGAGCCCCACAGTTTGGGCGTCAAGAATGCTGTGAAACCTCTTGAATTACCTGGTCCGTTGATTCCTTCTGTTAATCGCCTCGGCTGCTCTTCTAGATAACTTCCATTCTCAATCATAAAAATTAAACAACACATTCCTACCACAAACATCAACGTTAACTCTATTTACATCAATATTCAGAATACATTAAATTTTCAAATTAAATTTGAACATAAAATTCAGTTTTAAAAGAATTTCCGGATTAATTTTATTATCATTTTACTGTGCATCCAAAATTAAAGTCCTTGTTGGATGCCTACTAATTAATATAACAATATAAGCAGACCGGAGTCTGAGTATAAAGGAGCATCTACCACCCTTTACGTTAATTAACCAGGTTTGTCTAATTGAGCTCAAAGACCTACCCAAAGTTTCATCCTATTCCCGAACATCAAAACAAAATACCCTTTTACTTAAACAAGCAAATTTCATCTTAAAATTAAATTTTATGGTTAGAAAAATTCCACTAATGTCCATTTAAAGTAAATCAATTATAAAGTCATTCAATACACACAAAAATGTCAAACAAAATAGTACAATTTACCTGAAGGTTATTGTCCTCGTAGCTTCAGTGTAATCGTCCCTTTGTAAATCACACCATTCCAACCGGATTCTATTTACAGCTTCAAGTTGTCAACGCTTTAAAATGTTCTCCATCACCATTAATTTAAAGTTGTTTCTAGGCTTTTCCGGAACTCATCTGTGTATATCTGCCTCTGGTTCAGTGGATGCAGGCACATTTACGAACCATTTAGTCATTAACACCCCGCAAAATAGCAAAGAAATTCATACTTCCTTTTACCAATATTACCAATATACGCCAAAACTGCCTACTTTTGGGTATACATTTGTCGTTGTAAATTTTACTAATTGGTACCGTGATAATAAACTTTTATTACCTTGTATCTAAGTGCACTGAAGTACATTCATGTTAGCACGTAAAATAACCAACTATTTTGAGTCACTAAAATATACTAGCACACTTTAAATTATTTAATCAAACTAAAATGCACTGTTTAATATCAAGTCGCGGATGCACGAGCTTTTAACGCATCGAATCGTCGAAAGTCTAAGAGTCTAAGAGAGAAACACATATTCCTGCCTGTATATATAGCGAATAGCCGACACGTCGCTTTGTTCCCTAAAACGGGTAATTCAACGAATTCCTCATTCTACGTTCCCAGTCTGTAGCCTGCACGTCGATTTTTATGAATTTAGCACTCACCCCATTGAGATCTCAGAAAATTTCAACACGGCCCGCAAAGTTGTCCGAGAAAAACTAATTACTTTTATACAGAAATTGTTGTTCTACCTCTGATATATGCATCCTATTTTTAACCAATCGCAACCCCTTGACGTTGCTTAAATCCCGCCCTTTACAATATGTGTCTTTGCTTGACGCATTTTCTTTTCCTTTTCTAACCTGTTCGTATTGGTGCAACTTGACACTCTTCATTATCGATTATATTTTAGTCCACGCGGACTGTTATCTTGGTTTAATAACCCCGTATCGCACATTCTCGTGAATATTAAGCCCCGGTTTCTCCAAGATTCTTTGAAACATTAATTATTTGCCAAATTTACGCAGAATGAGCTTTTTAAAAATACGCAGGTGTTCTGTATTTCCTGCTAAAGCATCTGATCGTTTCCAATATCCTTAGAATCAACATGTTTATCCAAACAAATTAACTTGAAATTGCCTTTTAAAAACACGCAGGGGTGTTCAAACGTAACATTTTAAATAACCTTCCTACGATTTGACTATTATTGGGTTTTCACAAGTTTTATGCTTATTATTAATAATGGTTCAATTAACTCCAATTAAAATAATAGCCTTTAATTTTAGTGAATCCTAACTTAAATATTAATTATTATATGTACACTTTGTTTTACTACCGGTTACTTAAAATAGGGTTAATTAATATAAACTTTGCACGTAATTTCCATTTGTTTAGGAATAATTAAATTATCCACTGCGCTTTTCAATACTGCTTCTTTTGATGTAAAGCGTCTTATAGATAATTTAAATTTCTTATTTTTACTGAAACGACCGAGTTTATTTATGCTTCAAGGAAATAATAAAGCGTATTATTTAATGAAATTCCTTATACACGGTAATTAAATTTATTTGATTTGATTATTTAATTTTCTACCCTGGTCTAAATATGAGTAATATGTATATGTATAATGTATATATGTATATATGTATATATGTATATATGTATATATGTATATATTTATATGTATTATGTATATATAGTATATATGTATATATGTATATATGTATATATGTATATATGTATATATGTATATATGTATATATGTATATATGTATATATGTATATATGTATATATGTATATATGTATATATGTATATATGTATATATGTATATATGTATATATGTATATATGTATATATGTATATATGTATATATGTATATATGTATATATGTATATATATATATATGTATATATGTATATATGTATATATGATATATATGTATATATGTATATATGTATATATGTATATATGTATATATGTATATATGTATATATATATATATGTATATATATATATATATATATTTATTGTATAGTAAATATCGGGTCGTAGTCAATCTGGGCAATTAGATAATTCTTTTAATCAGTTCAAGCTTTCGAAAAATTTTATTTTCTTCTTCAGGAAGACTATAATTGGAGGATTACAAAATGTTAATACGTTAATGCTACTTACGATTATATGAATCTATCTAGTAAATGGTTGGAGCATGATAATAGTTAGGATACGACGACAAACTTAGTGAGTACATTCAAAACACATAATACAGTTAACATAATAATTAATAACTAAGGTGGTTCGTTTCTAAAAAACATTAACGGACAATTTAAAAATTATAAGTTACCTAGGAACTAGTCAAGCTATAAAATACTACTAACATATAAACTTTGCAGTGGATAACTATAGATAAAAGTTTGTATTACACTAAAGCAAGTATAGATTACGGTCAACAAGGACAACATAAAAGGAGGCTTACTGGTTAACTAGATGTACGATACGTAGTGTTCTTTATAATTGAGATCAGATAGGAATATATATTATTTAAGTTTTGAGTGACAGTTTTTTTATTGATAGGATTGTCTTGTAAAGATATCGCGACCATTTCGAGGAAAATGCGTTTTTTGTAATGACTTTCCCTAAAGACAATTTTAGCGTTGTCGTAATCGATCGTGTGTTGGGTCTCAATAGCATGAGAAACTAATGCGCAGGTTTTGGTGTTCCTATTGGAGTCACTTTTGTGGGAAGTTATCCTAGCTGAAAGCCACCTGGATGTGTGGCCTACATATTGGCCCTGGCAATTTTTACACGATATACAGTAGACGACACCCGATTGTTGCAGTAGGGGGTACGTTTTTTTAATTTACTAAAAGCGCCTTGTTTAGAGTTAAAACAGGTTTTTTTGTTAGGGTTATTCCTTGAATGTCCTTTAGAATATGGCACAATTTAGCTGTAAGATTTTCCACATACGGGAGAGGAATAAAGATCTTGGGATTTGTGTGAGCGGTGGAAATCGAGTTGTGTCCAAGGGTGGGCTGATTGATGAGGAAGGGTATTAAAAGTAACTTGTTCAATAACGAGATAGGGTAAGAATTACGAAGAAGTAGGTCTCTTAGAATAAGAAAGTTTTGTGTTTCAGAGTTCGATGTGAGATGAGTTCTACTCTTCTCTTCAAGCCCAAAACAAGGTTGATTTTCATAGTAATCGGATG
Organism: Platerodrilus igneus; assembly: GCA_036346225.1. Lineage (NCBI taxonomy): Eukaryota > Metazoa > Arthropoda > Insecta > Coleoptera > Lycidae > Platerodrilus > Platerodrilus igneus. The sequence goes on from JARFIW010000030.1 coordinate 4,405,980, forward strand.
GAAGGAGTAAAAATTAAGGTATCTACCTGAAGAGCAAGGTTTCCTATACCAATCGGTAATCAGATTATCGTTATTACGGATGACGAGCATGTCTAAAAAAGGAATAGTACCGTTCACTTCTTTTTCAATGGTAAACTGAACATTGGGATTGTAGCTATTAAAAATCAAAAGCACTTGGTCTATACACCCTGACGGAACACAACAAATTAGGTCGTCGACGTATTTTTTAAAAAACGGTGGGTCAAAAGATAGTTGAGGGATACAGAAGTCTAAAAGGTCATCCATCACATATTGAGAAAAATCGGAGATACGCTGGCTCCCATAGGTGTACCCAGTATTTGCTTGTAGAACTTGTGGTCGAATGAAAATAGGTAGTGTCAAAAAGAAAATCAATGAGGTTCAAAAATTGTTGTTGGGTTATGTTGCAGTGTGGATGTATACTCTGCCAACGGTTAACGACGCTTTGTTTAACTAGTTCTACAGGTATATTGCTGAACAGAGAAACCACATCAAGACTAATAATAACATGATCTGTAGGGACTTGAAAATCATTGACGAAATTAGCAAAATGGAAAGAGTCCTGAACGAAATACGGATTGTTGGTGTCATATGATTTGGTAAGTATGTCGGTAATTAAACCAAAAATTTTGGAGTTCGGAGCATTGATAGAGGAAATTATGGGACGAAGTGAAAGGGTCGGCTTATGAATCTTGGGAAGCTCGTAAAATTTAGGAAAGCAGGCATTATAAATCATTAGATCTTTGGCTTGCTCTGAGGTAATGTTCTTATTCTTCTTCAAGTCAGTAACCAGTTTATTGGATTTTGTTGTATTGTACTAGTAGGATCTTTTCCAAGAGGAGTGTAGTACTTTTATCCGAGATAATGTCATAGGCTAATTTTATGTAATTGTCCTTCTCCAACAATACCGTCACGTTACCCTTATCGGATTTAGTTAGAATGAGATTGGCATGAGCTTTCATAAATGTGGAAGACTTGATGAGAAGGTTTCTAATTTCATTAGGTGGTTTTATTGGTGAGTGGATAAAATTGGTTATACTGTTGGTGGTTTTAGCTAGAAGGATATTTTTCTGTTCAGGAAGGGCCAAAGATACTATTGATTCCACGTCAGCTAATAGTTTAGGTAGACAAATGTCTTTAGGGTTGGGACATACGCTGAACAAAGGGCCAAGGGCCGCAAAGCGTTTGATGTCTGTAGGAATACTGACATCGGAAAGATTAACAAACCAGTTTTCTTGTGTTACTATCTTGCTGACCAAAACCTTTTTTAGATTAGTGATTTTCTTAAGGTTGTTATCTTTGATTCTATTGAAAGTGATGTTGTAGTACGAGGTCATTCGTCGTTGAAATTTTGTTGTGATATTGATCGGAAGAAGGTTCCTAACCATTTTTATCGAAATACTTAATTTTGTCTCTAGGTCTTTAAGGTTATCATGCGTTATTATAATTTCTAAATTTAATAGTTTCCTGCTAAAGGATTTTGTAATTTTAAGATTGAGTTCCTGATTTTACCTGAACGGCAAACTAACAAATTTTCAATGCAATGCAAAGATGTAGCAATGTGTTTTGGTTGTAGATTATTAGTACGACACGTGAGGAGAAAAATACGTCGATTCCTAGCAGCTGCCAGCTTGGTTGTTAATTTAGCCCACTGTTTGAGATTGTCAACAGCTTCATTACCATAAGTAGAGAGGATGTTGTGATAAAACCCCATACTAATTACTTAAATTCAGGTTAATTTCGACTAGAAAACTTGATATTGTATAGTAAATATCGGGTCGTAGTCAATCTGGGCAATTAGATAATTCTTTTAATCAGTTCAAGCTTTCGAAAAATTTTATTTTCTTCTTCAGGAAGACTATAATTGGAGGATTACAAAAATGTTAATACGTTAATGCTACTTACGATTATATGAATCTATCTAGTAAATGGTTGGAGCATGATAATAGTTAGGATACGACGACAAACTTAGTGAGTACATTCAAAACACATAATACAGTTAACATAATAATTAATAACTAAGGTGGTTCGTTTCTAAAAAACATTAACGGACAATTTAAAAATTATAAGTTACCTAGGAACTAGTCAAGCTATAAAATACTACTAACATATAAACTTTGCAGTGGATAACTATAGATAAAAGTTTGTATTACACTAAAACAAGTATAGATTACGGTCAACAAGGACAACATAAAAGGAGGCTTACTGGTTAACTAGATGTACGATACGTAGTGTTCTTTATAATTGAGATCAGATAGGAATATATATTATTTAAGTTTTGAGTGACAGTTTTTTTATTGATAGGATTGTCTTGTAAAGATATCGCGACCATTTCGAGGAAAATGCGTTTTTGTAATGACTTTCCTAAAGACAATTTTAGCGTTGTCGTAATCGATCGTGTTGGGTCTCAATAGCATGAGAAACTAATGCGCAGGTTTTGGTGTTCCTATTGGAGTCACTTTTGTGGGAAGTTATCCTAGCTGAAAGCCACCTGGATGTGTGGCCTACATATTGGCCCTGGCAATTTTTACACGATATACAGTAGACGACACCCGATTGTTGCAGTAGGGGGGTACGGTTTTTTAATTTACTAAAAAGCGCCTTGTTTAGAGTTAAAACAGGTTTTTTTGTTAGGGTTATTCCTTGAATGTCCTTTAGAATATGGCACAATTTAGCTGTAAGATTTTCCACATACGGGAGAGGAATAAAGATCTTGGGATTTGTGTGAGCGGTGGAAATCGAGTTGTGTCCAAGGGTGGGCTGATTGATGAGGAAGGGTATTAAAAGTAACTTGTTCAATAACGAGATAGGGTAAGAATTACGAAGAAGTAGGTCTCTTAGAATAAGAAAGTTTTTGTGTTTCAGAGTTCGATGTGAGATGAGTTCTACTCTTCTCTTCAAGCCCAAAACAAGGTTGATTTTCATAGTAATCGGATGGAAGGAGTAAAAATTAAGGTATCTACCTGAAGAGCAAGGTTTCCTATACCAATCGGTAATCAGATTATCGTTATTACGGATGACGAGCATGTCTAAAAAAGGAATAGTACCGTTCACTTCTTTTCAATGGTAAACTGAACATTGGGATTGTAGCTATTAAAAATCAAAAGCACTTGGTCTATACACCTGACGGAACACAACAAATTAGGTCGTCGACGTATTTTTAAAAACGGTGGGTCAAAAGATAGTTGAGGGATACAGAAGTCTAAAAGGTCATCCATCACATATTGAGAAAATCGGAATACGCTGGCTCCATAGGTGTACCCAGTATTTGCTTGTAGAACTTGTGGTCGAATGAAAATAGGTAGTGTCAAAAGAAAATCAATGAGGTTCAAAATTGTTGTTGGGTTATGTTGCAGTGTGGATGTATACTCTGCCAACGGTTAACGACGCTTTGTTTAACTAGTTCTACAGGTATATTGCTGAACAGAGAAACCACATCAAGACTAATAATAACATGATCTGTAGGGACTTGAAAATCATTGACGAAATTAGCAAAATGGAAAGAGTCCTGAACGAAATACGGATTGTTGGTGTCATATGATTTGGTAAGTATGTCGGTAATTAAACCAAAAATTTTGGAGTTCGGAGCATTGATAGAGGAAATTATGGGACGAAGTGAAAGGGTCGGCTTATGAATCTTGGGAAGCTCGTAAAATTTAGGAAAGCAGGCATTATAAATCATTAGATCTTTGGCTTGCTCTGAGGTAATGTTCTTATTCTTCTTCAAGTCAGTAACCAGTTTATTGGATTTTGTTGTATTGTACTAGTAGGATCTTTTCCAAGAGGAGTGTAGTACTTTTATCCGAGATAATGTCATAGGCTAATTTTATGTAATTGTCCTTCTCCAACAATACCGTCACGTTACCCTTATCGGATTTAGTTAGAATGAGATTGGCATGAGCTTTCATAAATGTGGAAGACTTGATGAGAAGGTTTCTAATTTCATTAGGTGGTTTTATTGGTGAGTGGATAAAATTGGTTATACTGTTGGTGGTTTTAGCTAGAAGGATATTTTTCTGTTCAGGAAGGGCCAAAGATACTATTGATTCCACGTCAGCTAATAGTTTAGGTAGACAAATGTCTTTAGGGTTGGGACATACGCTGAACAAAGGGCCAAGGGCCGCAAAGCGTTTGATGTCTGTAGGAATACTGACATCGGAAAGATTAACAAACCAGTTTTCTTGTGTTACTATCTTGCTGACCAAAACCTTTTTTAGATTAGTGATTTTCTTAAGGTTGTTATCTTTGATTCTATTGAAAGTGATGTTGTAGTACGAGGTCATTCGTCGTTGAAATTTTGTTGTGATATTGATCGGAAGAAGGTTCCTAACCATTTTATCGAAATACTTAATTTTGTCTCTAGGTCTTTAAGGTTATCATGCGTTATTATAATTTCTAAATTTAATAGTTTCCTGCTAAAGGATTTTGTAATTTTAAGATTGAGTTCCTGATTTTACCTGAACGGCAAACTAACAAATTTTCAATGCAATGCAAAGATGTAGCAATGTGTTTTGGTTGTAGATTATTAGTACGACACGTGAGGAGAAAATACGTCGATTCCTAGCAGCTGCCAGCTTGGTTGTTAATTTAGCCCACTGTTTGAGATTGTCAACAGCTTCATTACCATAAGTAGAGAGGATGTTGTGATAAAACCCCATACTAATTACTTAAATTCAGGTTAATTTCGACTAGAAAACTTGATATTGTATAGTAAATATCGGGTCGTAGTCAATCTGGGCAATTAGATAATTCTTTAATCAGTTCAAGCTTTCGAAAATTTTATTTTCTTCTTCAGGAAGACTATAATTGGAGGATTACAAAAATGTTAATACGTTAATGCTACTTACGATTATATGAATCTATCTAGTAAATGGTTGGAGCATGATAATAGTTAGGATACGACGACAAACTTAGTGAGTACATTCAAAACACATAATACAGTTAACATAATAATTAATAACTAAGGTGGTTCGTTTCTAAAAACATTAACGGACAATTTAAAATTATAAGTTACCTAGGAACTAGTCAAGCTATAAAATACTACTAACATATAAACTTTGCAGTGGATAACTATAGATAAAAGTTTGTATTACACTAAAACAAGTATAGATTACGGTCAACAAGGACAACATAAAAGGAGGCTTACTGGTTAACTAGATGTACGATACGTAGTGTTCTTTATAATTGAGATCAGATAGGAATATATATTATTTAAGTTTTGAGTGTCAGTTTTTTTATTGATAGGATTGTCTTGTAAAGATATCGCGACCATTTCGAGGAAAATGCGTTTTTTGTAATGACTTTCCCTAAAGACAATTTTAGCGTTGTCGTAATCGATCGTGTGTTGGGTCTCAATAGCATGAGAAACTAATGCGCAGGTTTTGGTGTTCCTATTGAGTCACTTTTGTGGAAGTTATCCTAGCTGAAAGCCACCTGGATGTGTGCCTACATATTGGCCCTGGCAATTTTTACACGATATACAGTAGACGACACCCGATTGTTGCAGTAGGGGGGTACGGTTTTTTAATTTACTAAAAAGCGCCTTGTTTAGAGTTAAAACAGGTTTTTTTGTTAGGGTTATTCCTTGAATGTCCTTTAGAATATGGCACAATTTAGCTGTAAGATTTTCCACATACGGGAGAGGAATAAAGATCTTGGGATTTGTGTGAGGGTGGAAATCGAGTTGTGTCCAAGGGTGGGCTGATATGGGAGGATATTAAAAGTAACCGTTCAATAACGAGATAGGGTAAGAATTACGAAAAGGCTCTTAGAATAAGAAAGTTTTGTGTTTCAGAGTTCGATGTGAGATGAGTTCCTCTTCTCTTACAAAACAAGGTTGATTTTCATAGTAACGGAGGAAGGAAGAAAGTATCTCTGGGATTTTAACCAATCGGTAATCAGATTATCGTTATTACGGATGACGAGCATGTCTAAAAGGAATAGTACCGTTCCTTTTTCAATGGTAAACTGAATGGGATTGAGCTATTAAAAATCAAAGCATTGGTCTATACACCTGACGGAACACAACAAATTAGGTCGTCGACGAAAAAACGGTGGGTCAAAAGATTGTTGAGGGATACAGAAGTCTAAAGGTCATCCATCACATATTGGAGAAAAATCAGGAATAACCCAACAACAATGAACCCAGTGATTTTCTTGTGAACTACCTATGGTCAATGACCACAAGTTCTAAAGAAAATCAATGAGGTTCAAAATTGTTGTTTTTGGGTAATGTCCTTTTGCCAGTTTTTTTCAACCTATTGTTGGCCAGGTATGACCATCTTGATTTACTGCTACAATCCCAATTCAAATTTTTACCCATTGAAAAAAGTGACGACTACCTTTTTCATTCGCATCGTTACAACGATTACCGAGGTAAACCTATGCCCAGGTAGTCTTTTTTTTCCAATATGTCAATGTTTGGCCTTGAAGAGTAGAACTCTTACTGAATCTCCAAAACTTCTTTTCGACCTCACCAAAAATCTATTCTTATAGTGAAGTTACCACTGTTCTTAAAATAATAATCTTAATCGAAGAAAATGTTCTCTTGCTTTAAGAAAGTTTTCTCGAAACAAATTCATTCAAGTGTTCTATTAAAAACTATGATGAGTTTAAATTTTATACTCGAATTAAGTTACATGCTATCAATTTGAGGAAATTACGTTCTTAAATTGAAGTAATCCTGATCACTTAGTTTAATTACAACGCACAAATTGATTTTAGAATATAATGGTCTTAATTGAAATGACTGTTTTTAGGTATTCTTGAAGTAAGTGCACCATCGTTCACATTTTTAAGTTAAGTACAATAGTATATTTGTTTGGTAGAAATGTACCCTCTTCCTCAAATGCGTCGTAAAAGCGTGTTCATTCTCGATTGTATACGTGCTACGTCGCTGTAAATGTTTTATGCGGTGTTCAGTTTTATATGAAATATGGAGAGTGTTGACGTTAAAACAATTTTAGGTACCTGAGGTTGTACCGAAGAGGTGATAAAAACATTTGTGGGTAAGTTAAATTCTGTATTAACATGTATATTTAACTTGTGCTCGATTTTTGAAAGGCAAGTCGCAATTAACATTAAAACAATCCACCTCTTACATTTTAATATTCAAAAGTACCCATCTCTGTTCAATACTGCCAAAAACACAATTACTGTATGAAGAAAATTATACTGAAATCAATATTTTGTAATTGATTCAGGTGAATTGCTGATAATTAAAAAATTAATATTTTTGTGGTGTACATTGTGTAAATGGTGTGTCCTAATTTTAAATTGAAATTTTTGCTACAGAATAAAATGTTGTTTAAAAATAAAAACTTTTGTTACCTTTATGCTCCATACAGGGTGAATTCTTTTTTCATGCTTTATGCTTTCATGTTTTAGAAAAAATCCACAGATATCTGGATATTTTGAAAAAACCAAATTTTGCATTTTTTTTCAAATGCACCTGTAGGCTTTATTGTTGATGTTAGAGAAATACTGTAAATATAAAACTTGTAGATATTCTTATGCTGAATTAGAGGGTGTGGTTCAAAAATTTTATTATTTTTAGTTTCATAGATATGTACATAACCTCAATTTTTTTAATGGAATGCATATAGTTGGCTATGGGTCTGTTTAATAGCTTATGTTTTGCCGATTTTACTGATATACCACATAATGGAGTTATTTTTGCAAATGGCAGATATATTAAGGTTTTTTGTTTTTATTGTTCATATATTTATCAGACTTCACATGAAAACTATAAAACAAACCCATACAACCGCAATTTGGATTTTGTTCTGTCATTTGTGTTCTTGTACACACCGTTACTAATAAATAAATTCTATTTTGCTCAAATGAATTATAGTGTTTGATATATTAACTTGTTACATTGAGTGCAATAAAAATTATATTAGATTAGCAGGTTTATATGCTATTTTAGTAGAAATTTAGTAGAAATTGCACAAAATCGGTGAAGTTTTTGAGTATGGTATTATTTATACATTCGATATCAACAGACCAAGCTGCATTATGTTTCCCCTTTAAGCGTCTCTATCTCTAACAGTTTCCAAGATGCCCATAGTGATAATGAAAAAAAAACCTCACCCTGTATAGAAACGTGTTCATCTGTTTAGTTCTTATTGCATTTTGATAACTGTATGTTGTATCGTTTCGAAGAATTATTCCAGTGTTAACTAATTTTTATAGATCAAGAAGTATGTCGTGTTGAGGTACTTGAAAGCCTCACAAGTGAAGATTTAAAAGAACTTATTCCAAAATCATTAAGTATGAGAAAATTGATTGAAGAAAAGTTGAACCAATTAAAAGAACAGGTATAATAATTTTTCTTCAAAAACGCTATTGTAAATTTTAGAACAAAAAAAAAATGAATACGCAGTTAATAGTGTTGCTGCTGCATCTACAGTTACCTACGTTGATTCAGAAAATAAACATCAAAGGGTGACCGATAACAAGGGAATAGTTCTAGATTTTGATTTGGATGAATTTTTGACTGAAGTTCCAAGATTCACGGAAGGCGGAATCCACAGCAACTCGTTATGTTGGGTTACCAATTTAAGAACTACTATTTGACGTATTTTTAAAGTTTAGCTTCCCATAACTTATATGGTATTTTTATTTTGTACTTAGATATTAGTTTTTTGCCAATATTTTACAGAACAGTTAATTTTATTATTAAAAATTACTGTTCATATGCAGAAACATACTGACGCAATATAAAATTTTATGTTCCATTTGTTTTTAGTTTTAGTTATTGTTTTAAGTGCGCTATGTATATGTGGAGTTGATAAGCAAAAATGATACAAGTCACACAGCTCCAGATTTTAGTATTGTAAAGCATTGCTCAATACAAAACAAACCGATGTATGGGTCATACACATACTTTTTTTTTCGCTTTGTTTTGGAGTTATTTTGATTTTAAATATCTTTTTGTTCCAATTTGATGGGGCACTTAAGAGACATATACTTTTTTGTTGTGGTTCAAAGAAAATAGGAAGTAAACTGTTTTATTAGTCAATGGTATAATATCCAATATTCGTTTTAAACTGAACTCAAGCATTGTTTACTTCCTATTTTCATACAAAATAATATTAAATTTAATAAAATTGGTGAAAAGTATTTGATTTTACTAAAACTTTATTAACCTTATCCTTATTTTCTAAAAAATAAATTAAAATTTTAAAATATTTTTCGTTATTATTGCTACCTTTCAAACATTTTTATACATGAAACAATAACGGAGGCTTTATTTTCTTCAGGCCTATAACAACTTTTGCCTTGTTCTATAAAATGCTCTTGCAAAAAAAAACTGCTCATCTTCTGCCCAGTGTTCTCCGGGCAGGTAAGTGCCAATGTCTTTTTTTTAGCCACCGATAAGGAGTTTCCTAGAGGAAGCTGTTATAGGGGCTCGTTAAAAATCCGAGAGTGAGTTCAACCATGTTTATTCAATTCCACACCACCTTTGTTGTATCCCGCAAATATAGCAATAAACTTCAGGAGGTGAAAGTATACCTCTAAATATACGAAAAAAAAATTCTATAAATATACCTTTAAAAATGCGTCGTTTTGAGATACAGAATTCTATTTATGTTTTTGCCAATATCTCTTTACGATATACTGAAATGAGATTCAATGAATTTATGATAATTTTTATTTATCAAAGTAGCGTAGAAAAAGGTAAAATTTAAAATTTCCTCTCTTATAGCTTTCTACGGCACTGGCAAAAAAAAAGTTAGGCGCATATCTTTAATCCCTAAAAGATTCTACACGACAAATGTATACTTGGATTAAAAACTATAAAAAACTATAATTTTCGAGAAAATCGGCATTTTACAATGAGGTACAGATTTTGGTCTTTGATGAGGGCCGATCTATTTTTATTGCAATCTAATTACTATATCTTATGGTATTATGCCATTTGTTCGAAAACCACTTACTTTCGAGTTCTTTACCAAATATACATTTCTCGTGTAGAATATTTTATGCATTAAAAAACTGTACCTATAATTTATTTTTTACTAGTGACGTAAAAGTTATAGGCGTAAACATCCTAGTTTCGCTTTTATCTCTGCACCTATGAGATATTTAAAAATTACATGTAGAAAACAAATACGTGTATTTTTAAGTGCTATAAGTGCACTGAATCTCATTTCAGTACCTTTGATATTCTAAGAGATATTGGAAAAATATTAAAAGAAATAATTTCTCAACACCTTGGATATCAAAAGCATTGTATCTGTTTATTTAAACTATTTTTCATATTTGGAGATATACTTACCCACCTCCTGAATTTTGTTGCTATATTTACGAGACACGCTGTATATATATTTTTAAATTCGTATACTTATTTTAATAATAAATTTTATTTGAAAGAAATTTAAAGCATTTTCAAATTGAATATTAAATACATTTTTGAAAAATATATGGTACACTCGTTTTTAAATTAACCTCTATTCAATTAGAGAATAATGCATTTTTAACCTAAATATAGGATATACTTTAGGGAATCTATCCATATACTTGACTTAAGGCAATGCTTTAGTATACGTAAAACTACTGTTCCTTACTTTGAAGATCTTAAAGTACTTGTTTAAAAAATACTGCTCTCTGAAAAGAAGAAATACATGTATTTAAATTGAACTTAATACTTACTAGCCTCAAGATTAAAGAACTCTTATAAAAAAACAATACATTTATTTATTTTAAAACTAACTGCCACCTAGAATTGAATATATATAGCATTTGATTAAAGTGACTTATGATCTTGGACCTTGAATAAACAATGTGCTTAAAGTAATACTACAGTATCTTTGCTCATATATGAAGTTACGCTATACTTAAACAAAGATTATTATATTTGTTTGAAGTAATTATTTTTTTGAGTGTACTTCTTCGTAATTCTTACCCTATCTCGTTATTGAACAAGTTACTTTTTAATACCCCTTCCCTCATCAATCAGCCCACCCTTGGACACAACTCTATTTCCACCGCTCACACAAATCCCAAGATCTTTATTTCTCTCCCGTATGTGGAAAATCTTACAGCTAAATTGTGCCATATTCTAAAGGACATTCAAGGAATAACCCTAACAAAAAAACCTGTTTTAACTCTAAACAAGGCGCTTTTTAGTAAATTAAAAAACCGTACCCCCCTACTGCAACAATCGGGTGTCGTCTACTGTATATCGTGTAAAAATTGCCAGGGCCAATATGTAGGCCACACATCCAGGTGGCTTTCAGCTAGGATAACTTCCCACAAAAGTGACTCCAATAGGAACACCAAAACCTACGCATTAGTTTCTCATGCTATTGAGACCCAACACACGATCGATTACGACAACGCTAAAATTGTCTTTAGGGAAAGTCATTACAAAAAACGCATTTTCCTCGAAATGGTCGCGATATCTTTACAAGACAATCCTATCAATAAAAAAACTGACACTCAAAACTTAAATAATATATATTCCTATCTGATCTCAATTATAAAGAACACTACGTATCGTACATCTAGTTAACCAGTAAGCCTCCTTTTATGTTGTCCTTGTTGACCGTAATCTATACTTGTTTTAGTGTAATACAAACTTTTATCTATAGTTATCCACTGCAAAGTTTATATGTTAGTAGTATTTTATAGCTTGACTAGTTCCTAGGTAACTTATAATTTTTAAATTGTCCGTTAATGTTTTTTAGAAACGAACCACCTTAGTTATTAATTATTACGTTAACTGTATTATGTGTTTTGAATGTACTCACTAAGTTTGTCGTCGTATCCTAACTATTATCATGCTCCAACCATTTACTAGATAGATTCATATAATCGTAAGTAGCATTAATGTATTAACATTTTGTAATCCTCCAATTATAGTCTTCCTGAAGAAGAAAATAAAATTTTCGAAAGCTTGAACTGATTAAAAGAATTATCTAATTGCCCAGATTGACTACGACCCGATATTTACTATACAATATCAAGTTTTCTAGTCGAAATTAACCTGAATTTAAGTAATTAGTATGGGGTTTTATCACAACATCCGCTCTACTTATGGTAATGAAGCTGTTGACAATCTCAAACAGTGGGCTAAATTAACAACCAAGCTGGCAGCTGCTAGGAATCGACGTATTTTCTCCTCACGTGTCGTACTAATAATCTACAACCAAAACACATTGCTACATCTTTGCATTGCATTGAAAATTTGTTAGTTTGCCGTTCAGGTAAAATCAGGAACTCAATCTTAAAATTACAAAAATCTTTTAGCAGGAAACTATTAAATTTAGAAATTATAATAACGCATGATAACCTTAAAGACCTAGAGACAAAATTAAGTATTTCGATAAAAATGGTTAGGAACCTTCTTCCGATCAATATCACAACAAAATTTCAACGACGAATGACCTCGTACTACAACATCACTTTCAATAGAATCAAAGATAACAACCTTAAGAAAATCACTAATCTAAAAAAGGTTTTGGTCAGCAAGATAGTAACACAAGAAAACTGGTTTGTTAATCTTTCCGATGTCAGTATTCCTACAGACATCAAACGCTTTGCGGCCCTTGGCCCTTTGTTCAGCGTATGTCCCAACCCTAAAGACATTTGTCTACCTAAACTATTAGCTGACGTGGAATCAATAGTATCTTTGGCCCTTCCTGAACAGAAAAATATCCTTCTAGCTAAAACCACCAACAGTATAACCAATTTATCCACTCACCAATAAAACCACCTAATGAAATTAGAAACCTTCTCATCAAGTCTTCCACATTTATGAAAGCTCATGCCAATCTCATTCTAACTAAATCCGATAAGGGTAACGTGACGGTATTGTTGGAGAAGGACAATTACATAAAATTAGCCTATGACATTATCTCGGATAAAAGTACTACACTCCTCTTGGAAAAGATCCTACTAGTACAATACAACAAAATCCAATAAACTGGTTACTGACTTGAAGAAGAATAAGAACATTACCTCAGAGCAAGCCAAAGATCTAATGATTTATAATGCCTGCTTTCCTAAATTTTACGGGCTTCCCAAGATTCATAAGCCGACCCTTTCACTTCGTCCCATAATTTCCTCTATCAATGCTCCGAACTCCAAAATTTTTGGTTTAATTACCGACATACTTACCAAATCATATGACACCAACAATCCGTATTTCGTTCAGGACTCTTTCCATTTTGCTAATTTCGTCAATGATTTTCAAGTCCCTACAGATCATGTTATTATTAGTCTTGATGTGGTTTCTCTGTTCAGCAATATACCTGTAGAACTAGTTAAACAAAGCGTCGTTAACCGTTGGCAGAGTATACATCCACACTGCAACATAACCCAACAACAATTTTGAACCTCATTGATTTTCTTTTTGACACTACCTATTTTCATTCGACCACAAGTTCTACAAGCAAATACTGGGTACACCTATGGGAGCCAGCGTATCTCCGATTTTTTCTCAATATGTTATGGATGACCTTTTAGACTTCTGTATCCCTCAACTATCTTTTGACCCACCGTTTTTTAAAAAATACGTCGACGACCTAATTTGTTGTGTTCCGTCAGGGTGTATAGACCAAGTGCTTTTGATTTTTAATAGCTACAATCCCAATGTTCAGTTTACCGTTGAAAAAGAAGTGAACGGTACTATTCCTTTTTTAGACATGCTCGTCATCCGTAATAACGATAATCTGATTACCGATTGGTATAGGAAACCTTGCTCTTCAGGTAGATACCTTAATTTTTACTCCTTCCATCCGATTACTATGAAAATCAACCTTGTTTTGGGCTTGAAGAAGAGTAGAACTCATCTCACATCGAACTCTGAAACACAAAAACTTTCTTATTCTAAGAGACCTACTTCGTAATTCTTACCCTATCTCGTTATTGAACAAGTTACTTTTAATACCCCTTCCTCATCAATCAGCCCACCTTGGACACAACTCGATTTCCACCGCTCACACAAATCCCAAGATCTTTATTCCTCTCCCGTATGTGGAAAATCTTACAGCTAAATTGTGCCATATTCTAAGGGACATTCAAGGAATAACCCTAACAAAAAACCTGTTTTAACTCTAAACAAGGCGCTTTTAGTAAATTAAAAACCGTACCCCCTACTGCAACAATCGGGTGTCGTCTACTGTATATCGTGTAAAATTGCCAGGGCCAATATGTAGGCCACACATCCAGGTGGCTTTCAGCTAGGATAACTTCCCACAAAAGTGACTCCAATAGGAACACCAAAACCTGCGCATTAGTTTCTCATGCTATTGAGACCCAAACACGATCGATTACGACAACGCTAAAATTGTCTTTAGGGAAAGTCATTACAAAAAACGCATTTTCCTCGAAATGGTCGCGATATCATTACAAGACAATCCTATCAATAAAAAAACTGACACTCAAAACTTAAATAATATATATTCCTATCTGATCTCAATTATAAAGAACACTACGTATCGTACATCTAGTTAACCAGTAAGCCTCCTTTTATGTTGTCCTTGTTGACCGTAATCTATACTTGTTTTAGTGTAATACAAACTTTTATCTATAGTTATCCACTGCAAAGTTTATATGTTAGTAGTATTTTATAGCTTGACTAGTTCCTAGGTAACTTATAATTTTTAAATTGTCCGTTAATGTTTTTTAGAAACGAACCACCTTAGTTATTAATTATTATGTTAACTGTATTATGTGTTTTGAATGTACTCACTAAGTTTGTCGTCGTATCCTAACTATTATCATGCTCCAACCATTTACTAGATAGATTCATATAATCGTAAGTAGCATTAACGTATTAACATTTTTGTAATCCTCCAATTATAGTCTTCCTGAAGAAGAAAATAAAATTTTTCGAAAGCTTGAACTGATTAAAAGAATTATCTAATTGCCCAGATTGACTACGACCCGATATTTACTATACAATATCAAGTTTTCTAGTCGAAATTAACCTGAATTTAAGTAATTAGTATGGGGTTTTATCACAACATCCGCTCTACTTATGGTAATGAAGCTGTTGACAATCTCAAACAGTGGGCTAAATTAACAACCAAGCTGGCAGCTGCTAGGAATCGACGTATTTTTCTCCTCACGTGTCGTACTAATAATCTACAACCAAAGCACATTGCTATATCTTTGCATTGCATTGAAAATTTGTTAGTTTGCCGTTCAGGTAAAATCAGGAACTCAATCTTAAAATTACAAAAATCCTTTAGCAGGAAACTATTAAATTTAGAAATTATAATAACGCATGATAACCTTAAAGACCTAGAGACAAAATTAAGTATTTCGATAAAAATGGTTAGGAACCTTCTTCCGATCAATATCACAACAGAATTTCAACGACGAATGACCTCGTACTACAACATCACTTTCAATAGAATCAAAGATAACAACCTTAAGAAAATCACTAATCTAAAAAAGGTTTTGGTCAGCAAGATAGTAACACAAGAAAACTGGTTTGTTAATCTTTCCGATGTCAGTATTCCTACAGACATCAAACGCTTTGCGCCCCTTGGCCCTTTGTTCAGCGTATGTCCCAACCCTAAAGACATTTGTCTACCTAAACTATTAGCTGACGTGGAATCAATAGTATCTTTGGCCCTTCCTGAACAGAAAAATATCCTTCTAGCTAAAACCACCAACAGTATAACCAATTTTATCCACTCACCAATAAAACCACCTAATGAAATTAGAAACCTTCTCATCAAGTCTTCCACATTTATGAAAGCTCATGCCAATCTCATTCTAACTAAATCCGATAAGGGTAACGTGACGGTATTGTTGGAGAAGGACAATTACATAAAATTAGCCTATGACATTATCTCGGATAAAAAGTACTACACTCCTCTTGGAAAAGATCCTACTAGTACAATACAACAAAAATCCAATAAACTGGTTACTGACTTGAAGAAGAATAAGAACATTACCTCAGAGCAAGCCAAAGATCTAATGATTTATAATGCCTGCTTTCCTAAATTTTACGGGCTTCCCAAGATTCATAAGCCGACCCTTTCACTTCGTCCCATAATTTCCTCTATCAATGCTCCGAACTCCAAAATTTTTGGTTTAATTACCGACATACTTACCAAATCATATGACACCAACAATCCGTATTTCGTTCAGGACTCTTTCCATTTTGCTAATTTCGTCAATGATTTTCAAGTCCCTACAGATCATGTTATTATTAGTCTTGATGTGGTTTCTCTGTTCAGCAATATACCTGTAGAACTAGTTAAACAAAGCGTCGTTAACCGTTGGCAGAGTATACATCCACACTGCAACATAACCCAACAACAATTTTTGAACCTCATTGATTTTCTTTTTGACACTACCTATTTTTCATTCGACCACAAGTTCTACAAGCAAATACTGGGTACACCTATGGGAGCCAGCGTATCTCCGATTTTTTCTCAATATGTGATGGATGACCTTTTAGACTTCTGTATCCCTCAACTATCTTTTGACCCACCGTTTTTTAAAAAATACGTCGACGACCTAATTTGTTGTGTTCCGTCAGGGTGTATAGACCAAGTGCTTTTGATTTTTAATAGCTACAATCCCAATGTTCAGTTTACCATTGAAAAAGAAGTGAACGGTACTATTCCTTTTTTAGACATGCTCGTCATCCGTAATAACGATAATCTGATTACCGATTGGTATAGGAAACCTTGCTCTTCAGGTAGATACCTTAATTTTTACTCCTTCCATCCGATTACTATGAAAATCAACCTTGTTTTGGGCTTGAAGAGAAGAGTAGAACTCATCTCACATCGAACTCTGAAACACAAAAACTTTCTTATTCTAAGAGACCTACTTCTTCGTAATTCTTACCCTATCTCGTTATTGAACAAGTTACTTTTTAATACCCCTTCCCTCATCAATCAGCCCACCCTTGGACACAACTCGATTTCCACCGCTCACACAAATCCCAAGATCTTTATTCCTCTCCCGTATGTGGAAAATCTTACAGCTAAATTGTGCCATATTCTAAAGGACATTCAAGGAATAACCCTAACAAAAAAACCTGTTTTAACTCTAAACAAGGCGCTTTTTAGTAAATTAAAAAACCGTACCCCCCTACTGCAACAATCGGGTGTCGTCTACTGTATATCGTGTAAAATTGCCAGGGCCAATATGTAGGCCACACATCCAGGTGGCTTTCAGCCAGGATAACTTCCCACAAAAGTGACTCCAATAGGAACACCAAAACCTGCGCATTAGTTTCTCATGCTATTGAGACCCAACACACGATCGATTACGACAACGCTAAAATTGTCTTTAGGAAAGTCATTACAAAAACGCATTTTCCTCGAAATGGTCGCGATATCTTTACAAGACAATCCTATCAATAAAAAAACTGACACTCAAAACTTAAATAATATATATTCCTATCTGATCTCAATTATAAAGAACACTACGTATCGTACATCTAGTTAACCAGTAAGCCTCCTTTTATGTTGTCCTTGTTGACCGTAATCTATACTTGTTTTAGTGTAATACAAACTTTTATCTATAGTTATCCACTGCAAAGTTTATATGTTAGTAGTATTTTATAGCTTGACTAGTTCCTAGGTAACTTATAATTTTTAAATTGTCCGTTAATGTTTTTAGAAACGAACCACCTTAGTTATTAATTATTATGTTAACTGTATTATGTGTTTTGAATGTACTCACTAAGTTTGTCGTCGTATCCTAACTATTATCATGCTCCAACCATTTACTAGATAGATTCATATAATCGTAAGTAGCATTAACATATTAACATTTTTGTAATACTCCAATTATAGTCTTCCTGAAGAAGAAAATAAAATTTTTCGAAAGCTTGAACTGATTAAAAGAATTATCTAATTGCCCAGATTGACTACGACCCGATATTTACTATACAATATCAAGTTTTCTAGTCGAAATTAACCTGAATTTATATATATATATATATATATATATATGTATATATGTATATATGTATATACGTATATATGTATATATGTATATATGTATATATATATATGGTATATATTATATATTATATATGTATATATGTATATATGTATATATGTATATATGTATATATGTTTATATGTATATATGTTATATGTATATATGTATATGTATATATGTTATATGTATATATTATATGTATATATGTATATATGTATATATGTATATATGTATATATGTTATATGTATATATGATATGTATATATGTATATATGTATATATGTATATATGTATATATGATATATGTATATATGTATATATGTATATATGTATATTATATTATATATGTATATATGTATATAGTATATATGTATATATGTATATATGTATATATGTATATATGTATATATGTATATATTATATATGTATATATGTATATATGTATATATTATATATGTATATATGTATATATATATATGTATATATGTATATATGTATATATGTATATATGTATATATGTATATATGATATATGTATATATGTATATATGTTATATGTATATATGTTATATGTATATATATATTATTATATGATATTATATGTATATATGTATATATGTATATTTATATATATTGTATATATGTATATATTATATTGTATATATGTATATATGTATATATGTATATATGTATATATGTATATATGTATATATGTATATAGTATATATGTATATATATATAGTATATTATATATGTATATATGTATATATGTTATATGTATATATTATATATGTATATATGTATATATGTATATATGTATATATGTATATATGTATATATGTATATATGTATATTATATATATATGATATATTATATATGTATATGTATATATGTATATATGTATATATGTATATATGTATATATGATATATATATTATATATGTATATATGTATATATGTATATATGTATATATGTATATATGTATATATGTATATATGTATATTATTATTATATATGTATATATGTATATATTATATATATATGTATATATGTATATATGTATATATGTATATG
>JARFIW010000031.1:0-114732 GCA_036346225.1 Platerodrilus igneus
GTGTGCGACTTTATATGTGTCTGTAAAGTACCTTTTTGTGTTGCGGCATAATTACACAAATTACAGGCGAATGGACGTTCGTAAGTATGCGACTTCATATGTGTCTGTAAAGTAACTTTTTGTGATGCGGCATAATCACACAAATTGCAGGCGAATGGACGTTCGTTAGTGTGCGACTTCATATGTTTCTGTAAAGTCACATTTTGTGATGCGGCATAATTACACACATTGCATGGGAATGGACGTTCGTTAGTGTGCGACTTCATATGTGTCTGTAAAGTAACTTTTTGTGATGCGGCATAATCACACAAATTGCAGGCGAATGGACGTTCGTTAGTGTGCGACTTCATATGTTTCTGTAAAGTAACTTTTCGTGATGCGGCATAATTACACAAATTGCATGGGAATGGACGTTCGTTAGTGTGCGACTTCATATGTGTCTGTAAATGACCTTTGTGTAATGCGACATAATTACACAAATAGCATGCAAATGGACGTTCGTTAGTGTGCGACTTTATATGTGCCTGTAAAGTACCTTTTTGTGTTGCGGCATAATTACACAAATTACAGGCGAATGGACGTTCGTTAGTGTGCGACTTCATATGTGTCTGTAAAGTAACTTTTTGTGATGCGGCATAATCACACAAATTGCAGGCGAATGGACGTTCGTTAGTGTGCGACTTCATATGTTTCTGTAAAGTAACTTTTTGTGATGCGGCATAATTACACACATTGCATGGGAATGGACGTTCATTAGTGTGCGACTTCATATGTGTCTTTAAATTACCTTTGAGTAATGCGACATAGTTACACAAATTGCATGCGAATGAACGTTCGTTAGTGTGCGACTTTATATGTGTCTGTAAAGTACCTTTTTGTGATGCGGTATAATCACACAAATAGCAGGCGAATGGACGTTCGTTAGTGTGCGACTTCATATGTGTCTGTAAAGTAACTTTTTGTGATGCGGCATAATCACACAAATTGCAGGCGAATGGACGTTCGTTAGTGTGCGACTTCATATGTTTCTGTAAAGTAACTTTTTGTGATGCGGCATAATTACACACATTGCATGGGAATGGACGTTCGTTAGTGTGCGACTTCATATGTGTCTTTAAATTACCTTTGAGTAATGCGACATAGTTACACAAATTGCATGCGAATGAACGTTCGTTAGTGTGCGACTTTATATGTGTCTGTAAAGTACCTTTTTGTGATGCGGCATAATTACACAAATTGCAGGCGAATAGGCGTTGGTTAGTGTGCGACTTCATATGTGTCTCTAAATGACCTTTTTGTGACGCGGCGTAATTACACAAATTGCATACGAATGGACGCTCGTTAGTGTGCGATCGCATATGTAATTGTAAAAGACCTTTCCTTGAAGTGGTGTAATTACATAAGTTGCAGACGAATGGACATTTGTTAGTATGCAACATCATATGTCTTTGTAAATAACTTTTTAGTGATGCAGTATAATTATATAAATTGTATATAAATGGCTGAGTAGCTTGTTAAAGTGTTTCTCTGTGATTCGGTATAAAAACATAAACTGTATGTCGATGAATGTTGTTCAAAACGCAATCGCAAAGGGATTCATAACTTACTTTTACAATATGCCGAATAAACACATAAAGCACATTTGAACTGCCTTTCGTTAGTATGTGGGTACATAGGAATTTGTAGAAAACTTATTAAAGTATTAAATAATAACACAGACTACAAGCTAACGAAAGTTACGAGTAAGTGAAGCTGCTATATATTTGTAAATAACGTTTTTGTTGTGAAAAAAACATGTCACTGCAGTGTTTATACACGTCACATTATATCTATTATTCGTAAAGTACAATGAACACATCTTCCCGTCTATGCAAATAGCGTATTCCAATAATACCCTACTTTTGAGACGAGTTGGCTGAAGGTTCATAATAACATTTTTTAAATATCAAACAACCAGTAGCGGCTGGTGTATAGGTTCACATGTTCACGTGAACACCCTAATTTTAAACACATCTACTCTTCTTTGCTATCAAAATATAATTTTTGCTAGTTACAATATAACATGCTATAAAAAGTAGGAAAACGCTGCCGCCAATCTATCTATAACGTAAATACTCCCTGTATGTTTGTTGTGGTTTGTTTAGTATTCTTCTTAATCTTCTTTGGGGATTAAACCACTCATAGTTTTTAAAATTATCTTTATTAACGTTTCGATCCATGACCTAGGATCGTTTTCAAAATAATAAAAACTTCAAGTTTGACATTTATGACATAAATTGAAGGTGACTTTGATTTATTGATGTTTGAAATATTTGGTTTGAGTACACTAAGCAAAAATTTTTTAAAGTTTAAAAGAATGATTGCCTTCAATTTGTGTTACGGCCTGGGACCGACTTTTTTAGGTAGCCAATACGCTTAACGTGAAATCAGCTGATTAATTTTTATTGCATAAATGCAATAACTTGGGAATTGGAAAACATTTTTTAACATGTTTCTATTTATACAATTGAGAGGATGGTTATTAAAGAAGTGTGTGATTGCATTATTAAAAGGCTTAAGTAGTCGTTTTTTATATTTATTTTGAATGGGAAAATCATTATGATTTAGGTTACCTCTTTGGTAGATTTTAACATGGTTCTGAGGCGACCTTATGGCGGGTTTACACTTGTCAGATACCAATGTTGTTCTATGAAGGTTGTATATGGATCTGAGGCGACCCTATGGCGGGTTTACACTTGTCAGATACCAATACTGTTTAACGGAGATTGTATATGGTTGTGAGGTAACCCTATTGCGAGTTTACACTTGTCAGATACCAATGCTGTTTTACAGGGGTTGTTAATATGCTTCATCATCATCATCATTGGATCTTCATCTCAAAACTGGTTGGACACGTACCTGCACTTATTTATATTCTGAGTTAGCTTCCTTTCTATTGTTTTCTAATTTTATGTTTTATTTCACCTACAAGTAGCTTCTGAGTTCACACAAGAACTGCGAACGCGCGTTTCACATGCTTAGCCCTGACCGTCGCCTTGTGTGTATAGGATTGGTTGAGAAATATCACGCAATTTTACATAAAAAGGGTTCACAAATATTTCGTGAACTTCAGCTTATTATCCGTGTTTGGGTTCGGACAGAACGCGTATTACTGTTTTCTTTTGTGTCGCTACTATTTAATTAGTCTCTGTTTGCTCGTTTTGACTTTTTAGTGTGTAATTAATTCACTTAAATCGTTCCGTAACTATATTTTTCAATTAATCTTTTTTACTGTTAATATTTATTAGAACAAAGGTGAAGAAGAGTGAAAGTTTGAATTATATAATAAATTCAGTTAAGAATATTTTGAATAAAAAGTTATCATATGAAGAAAAATGAAAATAAAGAAACTTGGTTTACATTCACCAGATTTAATAATTGAAAATCGAACAAAAACTGAAAAGCGTGTTTATAATTGTAACTTTAATAGCTATATACACAAAAAACATAAATGGTTGTGTGGCTGTAACCACAAAAATTTGCCGTGATTACTTTATAGTAATAGTATATTACATTACTAGCGTGGAAAGTGACCCATTTCACAAGAGTGGAAGTATTGTCGCACGAGGCTTCAGCCGAGTGCGACTATTCCACGAGTGTGAAATGTCACTTTCCACGCGAGTACTGTACACTATTTTTCCGACGACCACCACTAAAAACAATTACGAAATAGTTATTTTTATGCTTATTTGCAATAAATGTGTACGCAATAATGCAAGACAGACAGACACCTATAAAATTTATTTGACGTTTTGATGTTGAAAATTCGAACACCTACTTTGTTTTTATAAAATCCGCGAATCTGTTGCTTTTAGCGTATGCACTCTCAATTTTTATTCAAGAAATCATTTCAATTACAAACTAATATGAGTAATTACATCTTTAAGTAAAACGGAAACTGTCAGTATCGATTTAACTATGGGTATTTTAAACTGTTATTAGCCAAAACGAAACGAATGAATACAAAAAGGTAAAAACCAGTAGTCGTTTGGGTTGCCTAGGTAACTAGCGTACTAACATCAGTCATATCACTCTAGAGTTGAAAAGTATTTCAACACTAGAGTGATATGTACTTTCGCACTCTAGAGTGATATACTTTACTTTCTAAATAACTAAGTAGTGTGTAATCTGTTGTTTTCGCAAGTGGTCGTCGGAAAAGAAATTAATATTCGGACAAAAATCTGGTTTTGCGGATTTAAATCGTTTAAGTGAAAAAATTAAAAAGCATGAAAATTCTCATGCTCATAAAAATGTCAGTATTGAATTTTCTATGTTTGGGCGTGTGAATATAGACACACAGGTAGATAGTGCTTACCGTAGTATTATACAAAAGTTGGATAAGAATTAGTACATTTTATCGTGAATCATTGATTGTGTGAAATTTTGTGGCGTATTTGAATTGGTACTACGGGGACATGATGAGATTGAAGGGTCCAATAACCCTGGTATTCTTCGGGGTTAATTAATCCAGTTAGATCAGTTGATGATGCTATGAGGGAGCATCTAGAGAATTCGACGGTTTTCAAGGGTACATTTAAAACTGTTCAAAATGAATTTCTAGATTGCATTTTGGATGTATATAGAGAAAAATATCAAAACAAATAAATAAAGTAAATTATTTAGCAGTGATGGTTGATGAAACTACGGACATGTTTACAATTCAACAGATGGTTATAGTTTATCGATATGAATTTAATAGACCTGCCATTGAGCGTTTTTGGGGCTTTCTCAATCCTGAAACACAAGATGCCGAAACATTAAGCAAGGTACTACTATCGGAATTAGAGGTTCATTTACGCTTTAAAAAAGAAAAATTAATTGGACAGTGTTACGATGGAGCAGCAGTTATGGGTGGTGGTTCGAGGGGGTTCAATGCCGAATCAAAGAAGTTTATCCAAGAGCACATTTATTCACTGTTACGCTCATCAATTCAATTTAGTTCTACAAAAGGCCTCATCAGTAAATCGTTCCGCTAGAATTTATTTCAAACTTTACGGGCTTTCCAGTTTTTTTCCAGATCCACACTAAGGACGAAATTTTTTGACTCAATATGCAAAAGAAGATTACCGTCACTCGCCCCAACACGTTGGCTACATAATATTAAATTAGTTCAAAATCTTTATACGAACAAAAATGACATAATAGAATGTTTGTAAATAACTCAGAATTCAGACCGTGTGGATGACAAAACTAGAAGGGAATGTTATGGACTACTGGCATTTTGAAGCGACAGCGAATTTGCGTTTTGTCTTGATTTCTACAATAAGATAATGCGTGATGCGGATATTCTATTTAAAAAACTTCAACAAAAAAAGATTGAGCCGATTAAATTAAAAGAGTATGTTTCAGAATTTTTAAATCATATCCAAGGTGTTCGAGATAACAACACTGTTCCGTTTATATTTAACGTCCTTTTTTGTGGTAATTCGTTTTTCATTCACCTAGCTTCTGTTTCTATTCAAAACTTCATCTTGTATTTTTACCTCGTTACAATAGTACGCGCAATCTTAACATTTCTTTCAAATCTATTCATTCTAAAACAAAAATGTATTCGATTATTAAAAGTCAATACCTTGTTTTAGGTATCCGTTAATTTGTTAAACATTTCAAGAACGGATAATTTCTTTCTCCTGTGATTCCCATTTAAAGACTTGTCGAAATAATAGATCCCACTATTATTTGATATCGTGTTTTCCAGTATGCTAATCGGGTTTTGACAACGCGAGGATTGCATTTCAAACTCGTGTTATTTAAACCAATTTTTAATTTGATTATGTGGCTTGGGCGTTGTAATATTTTCTACAGAGATACCCTTTTTTTGTTCGACAAGTAGGAGGTATCTTGCGTGTATTGGTGAGTTTCTTGCGCTTACCCATTCTAATCAGATTCTTTTTTTAGCTCCTAGCTGGAGGCCAAATCAGTTCTTTCTTTATGTAGGCCCAACTGTTCGTTGACGTAGACCAACTGCTTTTGTCTGTAGACCGCTGCTGCAGTTACGGTAGCAGGTCGAATGGATCCTGACTACCGTGGCGTTGCTGTGCTGACTCACCCTCGACAGCTTGCAAGATAAGCATCCCGACGCATAGAGGTTTGTTGATGATGTGAAGCCCGTTCACCATCCATGTTTAAAAGTCTGCTTCGCTAATGTTTCTAGTTATATTTCTTTAATTCTTACTACAACTTGGTCTACATTTAATACTTTAATTAAACACATTTGCTATGGAGAAAACCTATATTTAATACATTAATTTTAACACACGTGCTATTGAGAAAAACTACATTGAATATTTTAATTTAACACACTTGCTATTGAAAAAATCTAAGCATTACTTTTTTTCTAATGAGTTTTATTACATGTTAGTTACGAAATGCGCACTTTGTAGATACATTATAAAATTTGTCCTTTACAATATGACTTAAATTTAATACTTTTCTTTGTCCATGTGAACCAAGAAATTTTAATTAATTTTTTTTAATAGATAATCGTGGACGACGTGCTTTTTTTTAGTTTTTTTTTTGGTATGTAGACGAATCCCCTCACTCGCGCGGTTGGTAGTTAGCCTGGTATTTACTTTTCTTCCGGCTACGTCTAGGTACGTAGCAACACATATACTAATAGCACATCTTGTGAATCAGTTCTTAAGAATAAGAGACGCAATGTATCTAATATAGGAGCGGGTGCTACAGAAATATGTAACACAATGTGACGCAATAATTAGTCAAATAAAAGCCCGATTTTCATATTCGATCACCTAATTACAGTAACAGTCCTGGAGTCACAATATCAAAAAATTTTTCTTGTAGAGCAGCTTGTAGCCGTCGTAGAAGCGTACCCATTTTTAAATATTGTTTCTCAAAGTTGCAACGCATAAAAACGTTTCTTAGAAACACTGTGCCAGAAGGCAGATTAAATGCATTAACCATGCTATTCATCGAAAAGGAATTGATTAATACCATAAACGATTTTAATAATAGAGTAATTGAAAAGTTTGTGAATCTAAAAAACAGAAGAATGGATTTTCTGTATAAATAAGTTTTTTTCATAAATGGAGTAGTAGTAATATTGTAGTAGTAATACTAAATGTATCAGTTGATAAACAATTCCATATAATACATTATAATTTTGGAACAACTATGTATATACTGTGAACACCGACTTACAACTTTCACGAGCCGCCACTGCAAACAACATCTGTTAGTAATACGATAAAGGCGTCACTTTTTGCTTCAATATTAGCAATTGATCGTGCCGCTCACAGGAGTTTTTTAAATGAAGTAAGTACAAAAGATTAATCGTGAAATTGTTTAAACTACGTTAATTTTAAATACTTTCTTTCGTGATTTATGTGGATATTAATTTATCTTAGCGAATTCGTAACGTAATGCTTAAAACTTTAACAATATCTAACCCATTATTAACGTAGCAGCCATTTTAGTAAATGTCCTAGAAGGTATTTCATAGAATCGAATGATTTATAAACCACGGCATGGTTTTTAGAGAAAACATAGGAGCTTAGCTTTATAAATGCACTAGTGAAGTACTTGAAACTTTTTTACGAATAATCTATTAAAATAATTATAAGAAATCACTCTTTACACATGAACCACACTCAAACATATGATGACTTGCTTTTATGCCTTTAGGTCAAATTATGTAAAATCGAATGGTTGTGAAAGAATAAACTTTGAAGTGATCCGTAGGGTTTTAAAGTCCTTTTCTCATTGGTTGATAATTATTGAAAATATTATAGTGTACATTTCGATATTTGAAGGTATGTGTTAGAATAACTCGCTAACACCTTGCAGGTTTCTGAACGCATTCCGTTCTGTCAGAATTTATGTATGTGCGCGCATGTGTAAGAAGGATCGATCGAGTCGACAAGGTTAAAACGACTTTGTTTTAGATTTCGAGATGGCAAGGTTGAAAGACTTCACTTGGCGGTATTTTACTAAAGGTAATGTTTTAAGTTTATAAAGTAGGGGTTATTTAAGGTAATCTGATTACATCTTGTAATCAGAGCTTTCTTTCGCCCACTACGGAACACAGCTATTCAACTTATTTATCAGGTGACAACAATGATCTACTTACCACACATGCAAACAGGTATTACCAATTTTATTCTTCTTATAATAGCAAATTTTAATTTTATGCGTAGATAAAACTGACTGTAAAATATTTAAAACAGCGCATGAAATTTCATTAAACTAATTTTTGCTGAATTATTAATAACTTAGAGATTTCAAGCTTGTACACGTCAAACAATTAAAACGAGCTAACTTTAAATACATGATGACTTCATTCCAAACTAAAAAATTTTTTTATAAATTTGATTATGCTGCTTGCTTGCAGCAATTTGTTAATTCTTAGTTTAGCAAGAAAATTTTAAACTCAATAATTTTTTTAGAAAGGTAAATAATTAGAAAGGTTACAACACGTCGACTTGTACTACCCGTCCGTCTGAAAAATTGTTACTCCCACTATTATTCACTGCACTAACGGGACCTTTTCTGTCCCTCGATGACACATACACAGCGCGGCATTAACTACATTCTAACATTTTCAAATGCTAATACAATATTGAAGCGGGCTACTGCTACCACGTTTCTCTAATTTAAAACAAGTAATAACAAGAGTCTTTATTACTCACTGTTCACAAGTCTAATTAACAGTATATGCCTTATTTATAGATGTTTTCAGTTCAATTAACAATGAAGCACTATCACACTAATGCTATTTACAAGCACTAATATCTTCTTAAACTAACTTCTTTATCATAGATCCATTAATAACACTAACACAACTATTTTTATTACACTTCTATGTATTTATGTACACTACAAGCTGCATGTACATTAGACACGTGCACATAACATTTATGTTTACTGTTAGACTTCTAAAAGCTCAACTACGTTTACTGTAAACGATATCATTTATATTAGACATTCAAGTATAGACTAACTCTTGCATTCATTAACGGTCTTATATATACTCTGAATTAAAAAGGATGACTTATCCTCCAGTAATTGCTAGAAGAATTCTCGAATCCTTGAGAATAAACAGTGCCTACGGCGTTTTGTGTGTTTGATGGGTTGCCTACTAGTAGCTCGCTACACTGCCCCCTCTTTAAAACCGTTACGTCTCGAACTGTAAATACATTTTGACGCCAATTCAATGACCGATGACGGTATCGGCAGCTATCTCCTCTGGTGCATCCAACACGTCTTTGGAAGTAACAGTCAACACTCTTTTCTTGGTCTTGGTAGGCAACCGGTTGATAACAACAAACAAGGACCTGGACTTTGGTTCCCTGGAAAACTACTTCTAGCATATTTTGGACTATCCTCCAATTTAAGCGATTCAGTCCACAGCCTAGCTTGGGCACCGCTAGTCTCGTTACTCCATTTTCCATCATCTGCGCCTTAAGATTTAGCAAAGCCTCTCATAGATGTCCATAACTAGGTCTCTGCCATGAAGAATTTTTGGTGACCAGATAGTAAACATAACGATTTTTTTTTGAAGAACCAAAGCTTTTCCTACAGTTGGCTGCTGTTGTACTAATTCATCCACACATCCAAACTTTTCTTGGAAACAACAGCTATTCTCCTTGATATTGCCATTTCTTGAGCTACGCAATGTGCAAGGGAATACTCTTCTGGTGCTCTAAACAGATCTTGCTGTTTTTCAACAACAACGCCAAATCTCGCCTTAGCGGAACCACCATACGCCGCCATAAAGCTCTCAAAATCTACATTTGGCTCATGACTAATAACTTGTCGAACACCATTCTCATCATTCGAGCTTTCTTGGTTGTTGCCAGCGTAGGATGTTAAACGGTCAAAGTGTACCACTTTCGGTTTACCACGGGGAGATCTTCTGATCCGGTACACTACATCATTAATCCTTTTCATCACTTCGTACGGGCCTTCCCATTGTCTTTGTAATTTTGGCGACAACCCACGTTTTCTTTGTGGATTATACAACCACACCAAATTTCCAGGTTGATAACCACCTTCTTGTGTTCTCGTGTCATATTGTGATTTCATTCGATCGCTTGCTGCCTGGATATTCTTTCGGACGTTTTCGTGAATGCTATTTGATCTTTCACGAAGCTTACTAACTTAATCTTCACCTGCGATCTCTTCTCCAGGTTTAAATCCAAACTAGCTTTACGCAAGCGGGCGAGTATCCTGTGCTGTCACGTACCGAAGATCGGTACGCCAGTAGGAACAAATGTAAATATTGGTCCCAGTCTCGTTGATGTTCAGAGACAACTTTGGTCAGGTACTTCTCTAACGTCCTGTTCATTCTTTCAACCATTCCATCCGATTGGGGATGAAGTAGCGTGGTTCTAGTCTTCCTGATTCCAAGATACTTGCAGACATATTGAAACAACGCTGATTCGAAGTTCCGACCTTGATCGGTGTGTAATTCCAACGGAACTCCAAAGCGACAAAACAACTCATTCACTAGTACATCTGCAACCGTCTCGGCTTCTTGGTTAGGTATAGCATATGCTTCCGGCTATTTGGTAAAATAATCCATTGCAACCAAGATGTATTTATTTCCTTTCTCTGATTCAGGAAACGGACCAGCTATATCAATGGCTACCCTCTCAAAAGGATTCCCCGCGTTATACTGTCTCATTGGGGCTTTCCGTTTTGTGACCGTGCCATTTGCAGAGGCACACAATTCACATTTCCGGCACCACTCCTTCACATCATCTTTGCAGTTTACCCAATAAAATCTTTTTCTCATTCTTTCGAGAGTTCTTTTCACGGCAAAGTGCCCTCCGGAAATACCATCGTGCAAGTGCTGCAACACTTCCGGCACTCCGCTTCTTGGCACTATCACTTGAAGTCTCTCAGTGCCATTTTCAAGTTCCAGGCGTCGTTTCAAGATTCTATTTTCCATCATCAAGAAGTCCCACTGTGCCCAGTATGCCTTCAGGCACCTACTTAAAATACTAATTTCTTCCCAAGCTGGTCGTTGTCCTCTATTTTTCCACTCAATAATATGTCCCAATTCGGCGTCATTCTCCGGGTCTTCTCGTATTCTTTCGGGTTGCCAAGTATCATCGGTTACCGTCCTTCTATGGATGACACTTATTGTCTCTTCCATCTTAGAGCAATGATTGCAGTTTACCGGACAAAGTCTCCTTGACAAGTTCTTACCCGATGTTCTGTGTCAAGGTAATATTCCTGCCACCGCTCTATCCAACTTGCCACTTGCCCTTCAGAATTTTGAAACTGCAGTAACCATTTCAGTGCAGCATGGTCTGTTCTCAACAGGAATTTACGGCCGTATAAGTACTTATAAGAGTGCTCTACAGATTTGACGACGGCCAACAGCTCCCTTCTTGTCACACAATAGTTCCTTTCTGGCCGCGACAAGACCTTGCTGAAATACTCAATAACTTTTTCTTGTCCGTCCTGCACTTGAGAAAGAACGCCTCCTATAGCTGTGTTACTGGTATCGGTATCCAACACAAATTTCCCCTCCATCCGTGGATAACTCAAAATTGGTGCTGGAACTAGTAGCCGTTTCAGTTGTTCAAATGCACTGTGGCAGTCGTCATTCCAATCATATTTTTGTCCATCTTCGGTTAATTTCGTTAACGGTTTGGCAATGTTCGCAAACCCAAGTATAAAACGTCGGTAATATGTGCACAATCCTAGAAACTGCGTAGTTGGTGTATATCTGCTGGTGTAGGCCACTCTTGTACCTTTTTATTTTGTCAGGGTTAGCTCTTATTCCGGTCTCCAAAACGACATATCCTAGGTATTTCACCTCGTTTCCAAACATGTGACACTTCTTGGGGCTCAATGTAAGGTTTGCCCCGTAATCTTTGGAATATCTCCTCTAGGTTCTTCAGGTGTTCTTCAAAACACCGGCCTAACACTATCACGTCGTCTAGGTACACCAGACAAGTCTTCCAAAACAGTCCACGCAGTATTGACTCCATCAATCGTTCAAAAGTAGCAGGGGCATTGCATAATCCAAATGGCATGACTTTGAACTGCCACAATCCAGTTCCAATTGTAAACGCAGTCCTTTCTTTATCGTTTGACTCCAAGCCTACCTGCCAGCATCCGCTTTTCAAGTCCAAGGTCGAAAACCATTTAGATCCGAACAGAGTATCCAAGGTTGTAACAACCCGATTTTCAATCGCCTTCTTAAGCATAAATTTTATCATTATTTTTTATATAATGTTACGCTACTGCGTACCAATACTTATAGTATTAATAGTTGACACAATTTAATTATTACTTGTATATTTCACGAACCGTGGTTGAATTATTATATGTACGTGTTACAAAGCCTGCATAGACCGTGGTGAAATAATTTCATACAAGCGAATGCTTCTATATTTTAAAAAGCTTTCGTTTTACGTCTACGGTACCTGGGATCGCATAATATTTACATTACAATGTAGTGAGAGGGTTTAGTTTCTGGTATTTAAACATATGGTGCGGCCTACGGCAGCAGGACCGGACGAATTCATTGGGGGTTTGCAGGAATGTGGTTGCAGATGTAAAGAAACAGCAATGATTCCGGGCTTTTTTTGATGTGTGGTCTTTGGGTAAAGACGTGTTTGTGTGTTGCTGAGAACACGTGAGTATTTATTTTGTTTGAAGGACATTTATTTTAATAATGCAAAGCAACCCTTTGCTATGAGTTTTATTTCGATTCTACATCACTTTTTGTAGCGTCTTATTAATTTGTAAGGAAGGATTACTTTAATTCTACATAGACGCTAACGACGGTGTGCTATTGCTTAGAGTTATTTAAAAGAAAATTCCTTTGCTTCAACTACCGGTCTTTGGAACGTAATAAAGACGTGAACTAACCTTTGTTAATAGCTCAGTAAAGAAAGCTTTTTCGGATTTACGTGTCAAACTTTTGTAGTGTTGTAAAGGTTAATTACTATAGATCAGTTGATATGATATTTACTTTTGCTCGCGGAAATGTATGTTCGTTCTACCTATAGACGCTAACGACGGGGTGCGGGATCTGTTGTTGCGAGCTATAGGCCGGTCTGTTTTTTTTGTGAATTATATTGACAGTGTTCACGCCTATGCGGAACGGCTGGTTCACAATAACAAAAAATGCGTAATAAATTGTTTAATAGAATGTGGTTGCATAAAAAACTTACCCCGTGTTCAATTATCACTTTACACTCACCACTAAATACATAATTGGTTAGGCAGGAGAGGATTCTGAAGGAAGGAATAGAGGTACCCACGTTGTTATTTAATTAATTAACTGATGCCGACAAACCGGCGCGAGTGTGACATTTAATAATGGACTGTGTTCTAAGAGAGAGCTGTGTCGACTAACTTATCTTATTGTTTGGAACCAGCGCTCACCTTTCGATGCGCGAATAACAAATCGTAGTCGAGAGATAAGAGGAGCATGCTTTTAATATATATTAGGCAAGGCCTGAACAGACAGTAAATTACGTTTCGCGTGTTCCGGAAATAATCATTGAAGAGAGCATGCGGTATTAACCCATGGAATCCTTGATTTAATTTGTACATACGGATACCGTGTTGAAAGGACAGTAATGCATAGTTGTGTTTCAAAATGCTTTTGTTAATATAATTAAAGGTCTTATGTTAATCATAGTTAGGCTAAAGATTAGGTATATGTGACGACGTGCACGTCCCTAGATAACAATTAGGTTAGATAGAATTACGTTTATTTTATGTCGGAATAGTGGGCCCTGTAGGCCTTATTTCATTTCGAGTTCAAGACTGTTTATTTATTTGTTTATATATGCTTTTCCTGACAGTCGATGGTATAATAAAATGTTATTTCTTTTTCTAAACTACGAAGTTTATTTCATGATTACTTTTATTAGGTATCAGTGCCTTTCCGCTGATTGGCGCCCATGTTTATTATAAATTGTTTATGTATATATTGATGATTTTTTATTCATATTGCATAATTGGTAAGTACAAGCAAGGTTTTAGTTATGAGTTTGAACCACGACCTACGCCGCTGAGTTTAGTCTGCCTGGCCTTAATTAACCGTCTTGACGGGTCTTCACAGTTCCACGACGGACGGTTGATTATGTAAAATATTACAAGGTGTCATCAATTTTGGGCAAAGGATAGCTGTCTTTCTTTGTCACATTGTTAAGCCGCCGGTAGTCTACACAAAACCTTGTCGACCCGTCCTTTTTCTTGACAAGCACTACCGGAGATGCCCATGGACTATTCGAGGGTTCAATCACTCCCTGTTCTTCCATATTTTTTGATAATTTGCTCGGCTTCCTTACGTTTTGCCAGAGGAAGCCGCCTGGGATGTTGTCTTATCGGTTGCGCATCTCCAGTATTGATCTTGTGTTGCACAACATTCGTCCTTCCTTTCTCACTAGCCAGTGCAAACACACCTCGATATCGTCCAACCAGTTCTTTTACCTTGCCCAGTTGGTCGCCGTTTAATCCTTGATACGAAGGTATCAACATCTTCAGCAATTTCCGTGAGCAACCGTTGGCTGGTTTATCTTTCGTGTCGTCCACACAACGTTTAATATGGCATACTGGAATGCAACTTCCCACAATCATGTCTTTTTTCAGGGTCACCGTATGCGGATTAATGTTCAGCACTCTTACTGGTATCATATTTCGAAACTTTACCAGCGTTCTTCCAATCAGTAATCCCTCCTGACACATTCCCGATTCAGTTGCTTCCATCATGCATACTCGTCCTTCCCGGAGCGTACCATCCGGGCGTCCCATTACTATCATTGCCGCCTTCTCGGCTATTTTCATATCACAAATCATTCGCACTTGCATCGTCTGGTTACTCGCCCCTTGAAATGGAATCTCATCATCATCTATCCGAAGCACATTTTCTTTCATGTTTACATGAAACCCATATTCTCTCATGAGATCCATTCCCAAGATCACTTCTTCTATAATTTCAGCTACCAACATCCGATGATTAATTAATTTGTCCCCAATTGCCAACATAACGGCAGTCTCTCCGTAAGTACAAATTTTCTCACCACTTGCCCTTCAAAGACACACCGATACAGGTAGCACCTTTCCACGACCAACCAAATTTGGTCTTACAATAGTTCTTGTCGCTCCTGTATCCACGAGTAATCGGACAACCCTACCATTAATTCCACCATCGATATAAATGCTGTCCAGACTTCCCATTAACGATGCAGCACGGATTGTAATCTCCGGGGCATTACGTTGTGCTGTCGACGTTCGCCCCCTCACGTCGACTTGCTTTAGTTTTCCTGCTGCTCAACCGGTTGTTTTGCTGGTTGAGTACAGCGTCTCTGTATATGACCAACTTCGCCGCAGCTCCAGCATTGCAGACGCCATCTCCGCGGTCGTTGTCTTTCCAGCCTTTCTGCCACACGGTTGATTATTTCATCTATGCTGTTCTGCGCTTGACCAGGTTCCTCTAAGACAGACCGAACTTTGTGACACATTCTGTGTGATGTCTGCTTAGCTGCTTCAAATTCAAGCGCATGAGCCAGTGCGTCATCTAACATTTTTGGCCGTGCTAATCTTAGCGCTTGCTGTATTTCGCCATCTTTAACGCCATCCACAAATGTTTGTACAGCCAATTGTTCGAGGAAACTATCTGGTGCCGTTGGATATGCCAATCTAACTAATCTGGCCATGTCAGCTTCGAATTCTTGCAGGCTTTCATTTGTCTTTTGCGAGCGGTTCTTAACTTGTTCGTGGCAAACCCGTTGAAGGTGAGCATCTCCATATCTCATCTCAAGCTGCGATGTTAAGAGGCCGTAATCATTCTGCTGGTGATTGGGAATCGTTTGTAAGATGTTAAGAGCATCCCCCCGTAGGGCCACTAATAAGGAGATAGCCTTCTCTTTGTTGCACCAACCGTTGGCCATTGCCGCAGTTTCAAATTGTTTCAAATATGTGGGCCAAGGTGTTTTGCCATCGAATGTGGGTGGTTTCACTTTAAATTTAGAAGGTATTGACTCGTTTCTTTCCATGGTTCTTATTTCTGGAATGTTCTGATTTACAACTTGGTTTGCTAATTCAAGTGGCCGCGTTGGTAGTGAAATCACTTGTTCTTGCAGCCTCATCATATCTTCTTCCATTTTTACCAATTTACTGTCCAACTTTTGCTCAACTGTTTTTACCTGTTCAGTGACATCTTCTTTCAATGCAATGGAGCTTTCCATTAGTCCTTGTTCTAACGTGGCTGTCTTTTCATTCAACTCTTCCATTTTCCCTGCATTTTCACTAAACCTTTTTTCCATTTTCTTAGCATTTTCACTTAACTTTTCTTCTATTTTCTCAGCATTTTCACTAAGTGTCATTTCCGTACCGTATTTAAACTCTTTAAGGGTTGATTCCAGTTGAACTGACCTTACTACGTTTTCATTTAGTGTCACTTCCAGTTTAACCGACCTCTCCTCCATTTTCTCAGCATTTTCACTAAGCTTTTCATCTATTTTCGCAGCATTTTGACTAAACTTTTCTTCCGAAATTCATTACAGTTTCTGCGTCCATCTTACTTTGGCTTCTTGTAACTGGCATATATAAACTACTTAAATGTCTTTAGACTTGTGTGTTTTTCCTTTTAAATTAATCACTATATACCCCGCATCTGAGACCAGTGAAGCGGGCTACTGCTACCGCGTTTCTCTAATTTAAAACAAGTAATAACAAGAGTCTTTATTACTGACTGTTCACAAGTCTAATTAACAGTATATGCCTTATTTATAGACGTTTTAATCCAATTAACGATGAAGCACTATTGCACTAATGAATTTACAAGCACTAATATCTTCTTAAACTAACTTCTTTACCATAGGCCCATTAATAACACTAACACAACTATTTTTATTACACATCTATGTATTTATGTATACTACAAGCTGCATGTACATTAGACACGTGCACTTAACATTTATGTTTACTGTTAGACTTCCAAAAGCTCAACTACGTTTACTGTACACGATATAATTTATATTAGACATTCAAGTATAGACTAACTATTGCATTCATTAGCGGTCTTATATATACTCTGGATTAAAAAGGATGACTTATCCTCCAGTAATTGCTAGAAGAATTCTCGAATCCTTGAGAATAAACAGTGCTTGCGGCGTTTTGTGTGTTTGATGGGTTGCCTACTAGTAGCTCGCTACAATATTTTACAAATGTACATCCTCATATAAAAACATTAGGAACATTTATAGTCAAAATTTTATCAAGGACTTACAACGATTATAATTAAGTGCCATTACAAAGGTTAGGAAAATACTGTAGTTTTATTTCAAACATTCCCGCCTTAACGCCATCTTCCCAGTGTGAATTTGGGTTTACATCATAACACAACGTAGGTGCGTCGAGCCACTGTCACTAGATGTTAGATAATGGAGCACGGTGTACTGTTTATAGAGGGCGTTTGGTCAGCCTTCAGGTCGGTTACACTATAGATTTTGGTGCCGTGACCAGGATACACTGTTGATGGAGTTGTGGAGGGTTTGAAATTCTCTTTGTTTTATTTTTATATTGTTTTTTGTTAGAACATGTTCCTGCTGTTTGTTTTATGAGGCATCGCCGTGGATCAATGTAGTAAGCTTAAGACTA
Organism: Platerodrilus igneus; assembly: GCA_036346225.1. Taxonomy (NCBI): domain Eukaryota; kingdom Metazoa; phylum Arthropoda; class Insecta; order Coleoptera; family Lycidae; genus Platerodrilus; species Platerodrilus igneus. Next base: position 17,635 of record JARFIW010000031.1, read on the forward strand.
CGGATCCCACGGTCCCGGGTTCAAATCCCGACACGGTCGACTGCTTGAAAAATGACAGGTGAGCATTTTTCACAAAAATTACGCCCTCGTTCGGATGAGAGGTTAAATGGAGGTTCCGTGTGTGAGTGTTGTCACGCACGTTAAAGATCCCTACCTTGCCTGGAACGGCAAGGGTTCGGCAAAATTCTAAATTTCCAGGCAACCAAAAACTCGCCTCCTGGCCAAAGTAGTACCTACAGGTGGAGCATTGGAAATGTAAATAAACTGTTTGTTTTATGATGTAGGTTAAATCTCAGTGTGATGTTGCCGATCCATCCACTTTTGGTGCCAAGTTATTCCAACTTAAACAGCTTTTATAACAGCAACATCTAGATGTGTTGAGTTTCATGGAACGGCAGCAATATGTTAATTAGGTTATACTGGAAGGCATAATAGGAAGTTTTAAGAGGACAACGCATTTCCTGCAAGGAAGTTGATTATTGTAGGTACTGCTACGGATGCTGGGGTCCTTAACTAGTAATGTAAGTTTTGTCGCATTATACTGCAGAACCCTCAAGTTCTGTGGTTAATATTAGTAATACGTATGTTTTAGATGAGTCAACGTCTCAACCAATTCTTACTATAGAAAAACCATCTCTTTTTGTGGCGACCGATAAATTTAATTGTTTTTTAAATCACTTTTATAAAGCGGTAGGATTTGGCATTAAAGATAAATCGGAAGTCGTTAAAAGCTGTCTAATTTCGTCTGCTTCTGGTTGGTTTGACACCAAGGAGGTTTTTCTATTCAACTTTTATGATTTCTTAAACTCATTTGTTCATTTGGTTTCAGGATAAGCCGCATTCTATGTTGAGTTGTTTTCTTTAGAAATTAGACAGTATGCCCAACCTACCTACTCGAAATGTATGAAAGTTTATGGTTTGGGTGTCTATTTGATTGAAGGACTAGTAAGTTACAAATACATTTTCGGTCGCATACTAACAAACGCCCATTCGCGTGCAGTTTGTGTGATTATACCACTTCACATAAAAGTAATTTAAAAACACATTTTCGGTCGCATACTAACGAACGCCCATTCGCGTGCAGTTTGTGTGATTATACCGCATCACAAAAAAGTAGTTTACTAATACATTTTAGATCGCATACTAAAGAACGCCCATTCGCGTGCAGTTTGTGTGATTATACCACTTCACATAAAAGTAATTTAAAAACACATTTTTGGTCGCATACTAACGAACGCCCATTCGCGTGCAGTTTGTGTGATTATACCGCATCACATAAAAGTAATTTACAAAAACATTTTCGGTCACATACTAGTGAGCGTCCATTCGCTTGCAGTTTGTGTGATTATACCACATCACAAAAAGGTAGTCTACAAAGAAATTTTCGGTCGCATACTAACGAACGCCCGTTCGTGTGATTATACCACATCACATAAAACTAATTACCGAACACATTTTCGGTCAGTTTGTGTGATTACACCACATCACAAAAAAGTAGTTTACTAATACATTTTCGGTCGCATACTAAAGAACGCCCATTCGCGTGCAGTTTGTGTGATTATACTTCATCACAAAAAAAGTAATTTAAAAACACATTTTCGGTCGCATACTAACGAACGCCCATTCGCGTGCAGTTTGTGTGATTATACCACATTACATAAAAGTAGTTTACTAATACATTTTCGGTCGCATACTAAAGAACGCCCATTCGCGTGCAGTTTGTGTGATTATACTACATCACATAAAAGTAAGTTACAAATACATTTTCGGTCGCATACTAACGAACGGCCATTCGCGTGCAGTTTGTGTGATTATACCACATTACATAAAAGTAAGTTACAAATACATTTTCGGTCGCATACTAACGAACGCCCATTCGCTTGCAGTTTATGTGATTATACCACATCATATAAAAGTAATTTAAAGACACATTTTCGGTCGCATACTAACGAACGCCCATTCGCATGCAGTTCGTGTGATTATACAACATCACGAAAAAGTTGTTTACAAATACATTTTCGGTCGCATACTAACGAACGCCCATTCGCATGCAGTTCGTGTGATTATACAACATCACGAAAAAGTTGTTTACAAATACATTTTCGGTCGCATACTAACGAACGCCCATTTGCTTGCAGTTTGTGTGATTATACCACATCACATAAAAGTAATTTACAAAGAGATTTTCGGTCGCATACTAGCGAGCATCCATTCGCATGCAGCTTGTGTAATTATGCTACATCATATAAAAGTACTTTAATAATACATTTTCGATCACATACTAACGAACGCCCATTCGCTTGCAGTTTATGTGATTATACCGCATCACAAAAAAGTTGTTTACCAAGACATTTTCGGTCGCATACTAACGAACGCCCATTCGCGTGCAGTTTGTGTGCTTATACCGCATCAGATAAAAGTAATTTAAAAGCACATTTTCGGTCGCATACTAACGAGCGTCCATTCGCATGCAGCTTGTGTAATTATGCTACATCATATAAATATAATTTAATAATACATTTTCGGTCGCATACTAACGAACCCCCATTCGCATGCAGTTCGTGTGATTATACCACATCAAATAAAACTAATTTACGAACACATTTTCGGTCGCATACTAGCGAGCATCTATTCGCATGCAGTTTGTGTAATTATGCCACATCACATAAAAGTTGTTTACAAATACATTTTCGGTCGCATACTAACGAACGCCCATTCGCATGCAATTCGTGTGATTATACCACATCACAAAAAAGTAGTTTACTAATACATTTTCGGTCGCATACTAAAGAACGCCCATTCGCGTGCAGTTTGTGTGATTATACCACTTCACATAAAAGTAATTTAAAAACACATTTTCGGTCGCATACTAACGAACGCCCATTCGCGTGCAGTTTGTGATTATACCACATCACATAAAAGTAAGTTACAAATACATTTTCGGTCGCATACTAAAGAACGCCCATTCGCGTGCAGTTTGTGTGATTATACCACTTCACATAAAAGTAATTTAAAAACACATTTTTGGTCGCATACTAACGAACGCCCATTCGCGTGCAGTTTGTGTGATTATACCGCATCACATAAAAGTAATTTACAAAAACATTTTCGGTCACATACTAGTGAGCGTCCATTCGCTTGCAGTTTGTGTGATTATACCACATCACAAAAAGGTAGTCTACAAAGAAATTTTCGGTCGCATACTAACGAACGCCCGTTCGTGTGATTATACCACATCACATAAAACTAATTACCGAACACATTTTCGGTCGTATACTAACGAACACCCATTCACGTGCAGTTTGTGTAATTATACAACATCACAAAAGTATTATTTACAAGTACAGTAATGGGGTTATACTAAAACGTTCGTTCCCATGTAACTTGTGTTGCTATTCCGTATAGAAAAAGTTATTTGCAATCACATACTAAGAAACATACATTTGTGTGCTTAATCTGTATTGCAAACTTGTTTTTGCAGTCTCGTATTAATCAACATTTCAAATGTTTGCAATATGGGATTATTGCGCATCAGAGAAGAATAATTTAAAAGCAAATGTGCGATTCCATAGTAACCTACGTTCATTTGCAGGTTTTGTATGTAATAATGTTTCAACAGAAAATACATTTAGACGCTTATATATTAGCCCTTCATTACCGGCGCCGTCAGTTTTTCCTTGTCAGACTTTTTTTTTTATATTTTTGTCTATAAAATTACGCCAGATGTTTATTACTTTTATAAAATGGGCTCTGTTAAATGATACTCTTAAATGTTAGGTGTAGTTTCGGAATAGTGCGTGTTTGTCCCAAGAATTAACGGTAATCCTCTGAAGTGCCTACATTTATGGAGGTGTACTTCTTTAAAAATTCGGTAATTCTTCTCCATACTTCTTCAACAAATTAGTGTCGCTTTAAATATGTTTCGCAATGACCGTTGATAATGGAGGTAGTGAGACTAGGAAAACTACCGTTAGCAATGACATACTTCTATGCAAAATAAATTGAACGTTCATGCAATTAGGTAACGATGTGGTAGCTAACGAAAAGTTTGATGTTGGGGGATTGTAATTAAGATATCAATGACATGAACCATAATGCAGCAGAAGAGCACATTTCTTTGGAAGGAGAATCAAATGCAGATGATTTAACACCTTGTTATATTCCCCGCGTACGTATTCAGAGCCACTGCTACAGTTGGCAACACTGGTACGATTCACTTTTCACAATATTGCACAATAATGACATAATTACCTGTCAAATTGTATCACATACCAAACACGTTTACAATGTCACAATTTGCATTTTCAAATGTAAATAAAGCGAAGTACTCACTTAAAACACGCCTTGCAGTTAATCTCAGGGCATCTCCTTGTTTCCGGGTGGGTTGCGTCACGCCATGGTTGAACCAAATTTATTCGTCCCTCCTCCTTTGTCGTCCGTAGGTAGAGCGAAGGAATAAAGCTAGAGGTACGATAGAAGGTAAGATAAGATACTGGAACCTACATCCTAAAAAAGAAAAGACAGCACCACAACACAGGTAAACGTTACCGTTCGACGATTCGCGGCTAATAATCCGTCGTGTCGCAAAACCGCGCACTTACGGCCTTCCGCGCCTGCGCATTCTTTTGCGCATACGCAACTGTCCGAGATGGCGGAAATGAACAAGTCTATTTTAAAATAGTGGCGGGAATTCACTCACAAATTTAAAAGTGTACAATGCCAATTTTGGTATGTAACAACCTAACGACGTTTTCTTGAACGTCATAATTTGACAATCTAAAGTGTAAACATCCGTTAGATACCAAAACGAACCGCAGTACAACAGAAAACCTACTCACGAACCTATCGGGAGCAATTAGTAACGCAATGCACGCACACTAAACGTATTCTAGAAAGTTGGCAATTATTTTTTCTTAAGTGTTTACCACAAGTTGTGCTATATACAAATATTAAAATGAGGTAAGTTTTTCCAAATCGTACTAGAGAATGGGATCTGAAGGAGACGTATTATTAAACCAAAAATCTTTCTTGGTTTATTGTTTTTGGCCAGTGTGAATCGCTGAAATCACTGAAATATTTTGGATCTATGGAGAAGATAGTTTCTTATATGTTTATGTAATTTAAAACAGTTTTTAATTTTATTCTTAGTATCTTATGTTACCTTCGTAATTTAGGCAAATTGAGACACTTGTTTCTTAGCCTATTTGGCTCATGTTAGACAATAAGTATGAAAACAGGACACAAAACATGTTTTTAGAAAAATGTAATATTTAATAGGGATGGGTAATAAATACACACCAAGAATTCTTAAATAAAATTAGTTTAATCTAAAGCACCCGCGGGAGTTATACGTTACTGTGAGTATTTTAATCCCATGCGCATTACTGACTGATTAACTATAAATACAGACGGAGCATACCGCCCACCAAAATGCAAGGTACTTTTGGAAATACGTACGCATATTAACGAACGTCTATTTGAGTGGAATTTGTGTATTTATTGTGCATCTTGAAGAAGTGATTTAACAGACATACTAGTACATACTTAACCAACATCCATTTCTATGCAATTTGTATGATTACTCTAAAGCACAAAAGGAGAATTAAAAAAATTTACGAACTCATACTAATAAACATCCATTCGCATACAATTAATGGTTTAATACTGTCTTAGGTTAATGTAGTTTACAAAGGTGTAAACAGTCATTCTGCAACAAGCACGTACTTGTTTCCATTCTTTGATTATTTGACATCTAACTCCACACGTATCGTCACTCAACAAGCGCTTATTTGCATGGAATTTTTTGTAACTATTCCACAACAAGAAACAATATCGTACAAATACATTTAGAGCTCTTCACTCTAAGTAAGCACACGTGAGAAATTATTCATTATGATTGTATCGGTTAAAATATACTTTTTAAAAATTAAACATATCGTGGCATTACAAATTACAAACAAAAATTATACACAACATCGTTGTGGTTAAATTCAATTACTATCTTAAAACCATAACAAATAAAACATAGAAATATAATGCTGTTCATATTCAAACCTGCCTAACAACTTGATTCAATATGATGTCAGTGTTTACCATTAATTGTCGTAAAATTACAGTAATGGTACCTCTGCTATTGATTCTGCAATAAGAGCAACGCAATTGTAGTTACAGCTCTGCATTAAATACAAAATCAACATTATTTCAAATAAGTAAATATTAGTTTTACCTTGATCTAGATATTAAAATAAAAAATTTAAACGAATAAATATATTTTAGTTTTCAGTTGTTAAACCAAACAACACTCATTTATACATAAAACAACCGGCATCAAATTCTAAACCAAAAGCAACACGTAACACAAATATTTCCCTCAATGATGAAATAACTAACGGTTTTACAATAAATACCAACTTCACATTCAAAATAAGGCCGGAACTACAAGATGTAATCAGATTACCTTATATAACCACTGCAATATAAACTTATAAAACAATACCTTTAATTAACCGCCAAGGAAAAACTTTTCCGACCTTCCATTTTGAAATCTCAAGACAAAGTGCTTTTCAAACCTGTTGACTAGCTGGCTCACTCATACGCATGCGCCCCTTCTACTCCAAATTCTGATATCCTAGAATGCGTTCAGAAATTTGCAAGTGGTTACTGAGCTATTCCATCAAATAACTTCAAATATCGAAATGTACTCTATAATATTTTTAATAATTATCAACCAATGAGAAAACGACTTAGAAACACTACGGAACACTTCAGTAATGTTTGATAAGTTTATAATGTAGTGGTTATTCAAGGTAATCTGATTATATCTTTTAATTCCAGCGTTGTTTTGAATGTGATGTTAGTACTTACTGTAAAATCGTTAGTTATTTAACTTTTGACGAGAAAATTTTTATGATTACCTGTTGCTTTTTTGAGATTGATGTATACAATGATGTTTTGCCGGGGTTTTTTTACCTGTGATGTTTCATATGTAATTTTAGGTGAATTTACGACTTTATTGAACGTTTTCATGTATAAATGAGTGTGGTTTGGTTTAACAACCGAAAACTAATATTTATCTATCTGAATTGTTTATTTAGTATCTAAATCAGAGTAAAACTAATATTTGTTTACTTGAATTAATGTTTATTTAGTATTTAATACAGAGTTCGAACTTCCATTGCATTGCACTTATTGCAGAATCAATAGTAAATGTACTCGTATTGTAATTTTACGAGCAATTTATGAAAGGTATCAACATTGCGCCTTAGAGATATTGCATCAAATTATTAGGTAAGTTTGTATATGACCAGTACTATATTTCTATGTTATATTTGTTTTGGTTTAAAGATACTAATCGAGATATACACAATTGTGTATATATTTTTTTTTATAATTTGTAATACCACGATGTGTTTAATTTTTAGCAGCCGGTTTAACCGATGCATTCATAATGAATAATTTTTAACGACATGCATTTATATAAAGAGATAGCGCCTGAATCTGAGCTTGTATTTATGCTGTAGAATTTTGGGTAGGTATGTGCTGCCAACATATTTTATAATGTTTGATATTTGTGATTCATATGACATTTTTATTATGTGAAATTGTTTTGTTTCAGCATATTATCTACATATTCAATTGCACCCCTCATATTTTGGTTTAAACTTAATTATATGTCGTTGTTTTATTTATCCTATTATCTAGCCGATGTTTCTATATAATTAACTAGTATTTAACCTTTGTGATAATTGTTGTGATGTAATTAAATTGAACCTCTGGTATGACCGACCATCTCGTGCCTTCGCGTTTGCATTTATGACTATGTTGGAGATAGTCCATTCAATAATAAGCGCCTTTGACCCATGCGCAATCATACTATAAGTTCATTTCAGCGATTCATGTCATCTTATCAATGTACTTGTAGTGTACCTTTTTGTAAATAATAGGAAGTCGGTTAGCCTTTGTGAAATATTTTGTAACATGGGCTGGAAACTGTTAATGCATGTATGTGGGCGCGTGTGATCGAGCTTTGTTGAATATTATTAACACTTTATGTCCGTGCGGGGAGGAACATTGGTAGTCAAAATGCTGGTCATCTTCCTGGTGTCCCCCCTCTTCAACATTAGCTGGGTAGTATTGGCCTCGCCGACCTCAGTACTTATCAGAAAAGACTAGCTGGTTTACACTAACGATTCTTCAATTGTCACGTGTAATATGTATGGGTAACAGTTGTTCATGTATCAAATCTAAAATTATTAGAGCGGTTGGTTTTGTTATTCTGAATCTCATAAAAAATTCTCCTTCGTCCCATTCCTTAAAATTATTAAGTCTTTGTCTAATTTTTTTGCCTTGTGTGTTTGAACATATAAATCTTCTAGAATATCATCATCATCAGTATCCGAATCACTTTCAAATAATAAATTATTTGACGTAATGTACGCCATGTTTTGCTATTGAAAACTTTAATGTGGAGAATAAATAATTTATCCCCAGGTGCAAGTGAAGGTTAAGCTAACTGACAGTTAAGTGTCTAAACTAGAGTCGTAATACAGAAGTTGCCATTAGCCGTCGAATAAATTATATTCTTATGGTTATCCCAAGTGGATAATACATGCTTTTATTGGTTTAACCTTCTTCTTTGTCTTAGAAGGGGTTACTGCTTGCGTGTTGTCTACTTAGGCCAAATCGTGAGGCAACAAGCTGGTAACAAAGCATTTCCCTGGTAAAAAGCATAGTTTCTTTTTTATTTGGGATATCGGGTTCGCTTCTTTTTTCCATTGTATGATATAGTCCTTATTAACTTTTAACATTTTCAATTAATTTATTCAATGATTGCATTTTTTCTTTTGCCTTTCTCTGCCTGCTTCTTTTAGTCTGTTAATCTCTAACAATGTTTCCTTTATCATATTAGAAGTAGCTTGACTTTTAGGTTTAAAACTTATACTATTGGCATTTTGTAAAAATGGCGGTGGCACATTTTTCTGTAACGCTCCCAACTCCCCTCATTACTTCAGGGGCGATACTATCATCAATAAGTGGTACTTAATTTATAACACAAACGCATAGTACATACCTAAAATTATATTTGTTTGTTACACTTGGGCATTTGTTATACACGCGATATAATTCTCGCCAATTGTAACGTATACCGCACACGTTTTAAAAATGATGCAACCGCTTTTTAAATCAATTTGCAAGCACAATTTAAATCAAAACAAAGTACTTACATGGCGGTATCTTGTGAATTCGTCTCAGGGTCCCACGATGGTTTTGCAGGTTATGTTCAGTTATCCATGTTCATCAAATTACGATCCGTTCTTTCTCTTACTGCACCCGTAGGGGAACGACAGGAATTACGCAACAGGTTCTACAAACAAAAGGATTCACAAAAACATGACTAAATGTCGGTTACCCCTTCTGTGCTTAATAGGGCAGTATACCACTTATCTTTCTTCTATTTTTATTATTATTGTTATTTTATTGATAATCCTCAATTATATCAAATAAAATTAAGTATAAAAAGATTTGTTTATAAATTAATAAATGCGCGATTCTATTGACAATAAATTGTTTAATAATAAATTTCTTCTTATCTATCATGATCCTACCAACCAAATAATCTGAAATTTAAATAGACGATGACAAGCGCAATTATATATTTCATATTCGAAAAAAAGTATCTCTTTTTATAAACACCTCGAACACTGTTTTAAGAAAAATGTACAAATCCACGGTTTAATGAAAATTAACGTTAAATTATTTAATTATATAAAATACACTAAAATCACTCACTTGCTACGTTGTTAGTGTAAATGAAGTAGTGTTTTCTTCCACAATAATAATCACTCTATTGGATATTGTACGTCTTACATATAGTGCTCGCGAATTCTAAATAGACCTCGTCATCCGCGACGTGACACAAGTACTAACCATTTGTGTAAATGTTTGTCAACTTAATACCGTACAATATTTATGTTATAGTTTTGGTTTGATAATAGCAATTTACGATGTTGCCAATAATTTTAAAGCCAAATATTAAATATCGACGTTTAAATTTTAGGTTATATGCCTGTTAAGGCGTTTTAAAGCTGCTTTTACCGTTAACCCTTTGGCATTCCGTATTTCCACTAACTGCATCCTTCAATCCCTATATAGCGCAAGGTGCGGTATGGAACAGTGACAGTCACGAGAGTGTTGTTCAAGACTTTTGGTTCAAGCCGCAAATGATTGATCCGGCTCGAAGGTCCAACTATTGTACGATATACAGCGTGTAAATAAACTAATATTAGCACTTACTGTCTTATCTGCTACCATGACATTACCATAGGTCATGAACCATTCCAAAATGTTTATAGCGGACTGTATAATGATGGATTGATGATTGTGCAATGCTTTGTTTCACACACGCACTATGAAAACACCGCATACGCGCTTCCGTTGAATACGGGTGCATTTGCGGCTTGAACCAAAAGTCTTGAACAACACTCTCGTGACTGTCACTGTTCCATACCGCACCTTGCGCTATATAGGGATTGAAGAATGCAGGTAGTGGAAATACGGAATGCCAAAGGGTTGACGGTAAAAGCAGCTTTAAAACGCCTTAACAATGCCATTCCTTGTTTAGTTGGTGTCAACGACCTCATGAATTTTTCCGTTTTTATATATTAATATTTGGTTGTTTTTTGCAACAAACAGTGCTATTCAGAAGTCATATTAGTATTAAACTGAACTCTAATAACCAAAGACGATGAACGAGATTCATTTAGACCCAGAACTAAGCTACTTGTTGCTAGTTTGATCACCTCTATAGGCTGTGTGAAAATCGCTAGTATTCGTTTTCCAGTTAAATTTATAGTGCAACGTGTAATTATTTTAGATTTATCACGTTTCTGTTGATACTTGATGGCTGAACTTAAAACATGATGAGTTTTTTAATGGTGTAGTGAAAGATCCCCGAATACAGTCTTGGATTTAAATAGCTGAAAGATAATCCAAGAAGAGGTTTAATCGAACTGCTAAATATTATGAATAAATGGAATTTGATTCTGGATATATTATCCAGAATCGAAAATAAAAGAAGAGAATCTGTAGCATTTTTGTGTTTTTAGACGAAACATGGCTTTTTCAGAATGGTGCCGTAAGCCGTACCTAGCAAAGGAACATAGTATTACATGCCCGAAAGGTTAATGAATTAGTAAATGGGGCTGAAATTAATTTTTCTCTTCCACAAAAAACCTAAATTACTGCAGAGAAGTGAATGAGCAAAATTTGAAAATTAATTATTAAAGAATTTAGAAATAATTTTAGACAACATGTCGTATTATTATACTTGTTATTAAAACATCTAACAGTTTCTAGTTTCAGTTTCTTTGTCGCACGTTCGCGTGGTTAATTTTAAGTCGTAAATTTGTAGTTATAAATCTAATAGTAAAACTGTCATCCCTTGTTCCCTTATATCCTGCCGTAAAAATTCCTTGTGCATGTGTAAATAAGTTGGACTAAGTAGTAGTGAACAAACACTCTCTTATGGATATCGAAGCAGAACAGTCGGTTTTACGTTCGGTAACGTAAGTTTGTTAATAGTGCCGCGGACTTTATCGATAAACCCCTAAAAACACAGTGCAAGTGCAAAGTAACACGGACTAAATCTCGCATACAGTCCACTTAGTTGAAGGAATAGGAACTGCAGCTAAGAACAACAAAAAACCGCGGAGGTAAGTCGATGTACAAAGTTATAAGACCCCCCGCGCTGAACATAAAGCGACTTACTAAATAAGCAATTTCTTACAGAACTAATGATTTTAAGCAAAGTTTATTTAACTTGCCACGATATAAGTCAAAATTATGTGCTTTATAACATATCAGTATTTATTAAAAATTTTAGGCATAAACCGCCAAAGATTTTTTGCGGATTTGCTGGCCAAACAATATAGACATAGGGTGTTAAGATTGCCACCGTATCACTGCATATTCAATGCAATTGAAAATGTGTGGGGTGTTAGTAAGAGCTACTACAACGACATGCTAGAAGAGGTGGGAGGTCTGTTGAAAACTGTTTACAGATGTAGAAAGAAGCATTAGAAAAAATAACACCAAAGATTTGGGCACATTCGATAGAAGATGCAAAAAAAATTATTCAGAGATTGGTGGAAACGTGAGATCAAATTTTATCAAGAAGATAAGGCATCTCTAATTATTAACATTGGTGATGGTGATGACAGTGATTCAGATTTTCAACCAAATTGAACTAGTCAACCAAACGCATGGCTACTTAGAATTACAAAACAAGTCTTGTCTTTATTTATTTGAATTGCCTTTGGGGCATGAACCCGGGTGTCGCCACGAGAAGGTTTCTTACGTTTGCAAATAAATTTTGCTGTAACATTCCGCAAATCTCAATGGTCAGACGTACCTTTATAGTCATCTATAAAATTTATTATGTAGTTTCGGTTCAATTCTGTACTTCCACACTTTAGTAGTGTTGGTGTTTTATCACCTGATGGCGGTTTTATTTACTTTTGCCATAGTACAGTGATTGTTTCGAAATTATATCATTATAATAACTTCGATTACTTCATAGGGTTCTTGGGAACTATTCCACTCTGATGAGGCTAACAAGCCGAAACCATTGGTCAGTGGATGTTTCCTCCCCTATGAAGTAATAAAGCTAATGTTTTGTTAATGGCTATATAACTACCAGCTCGATTTGTATTTGTCAATGGCTCTTATTATTTTCATAAGAGTTTGTTTACAGATACATCTTACTTTATATACAATTTTCTTATATATATATATATATATATACATTATAGTGGTTTTAAAATATTAAAAGTAAATATAAACGAAGCAATTTCAAAACACCCTGTATAAAGGAACAACCAGAAATTACGTGCGAAATTTATATTTGTTAGTTCATTTTTAAGTAACGAGTATTAATCAAATTTTACCAATAATGATGAATATTTAGTAGGTTTGCAAAGAAATTCAATGGTAGAAGCCAATGTCATTAATTTATTAATATAATTGAATTTAATTAAACGGTCATTTGAGTATAATATGCATAAAAGCGTGTAAAGGTCAATAATACCAAGGTGGAACGCGTTGCTATCGGACAAATATATCAGTGGGGTGAAATACGTTGAAATCCAACTCTTAGAATTGTTAGTTAAAACGTTCGTTGAGATTGAACACCTGCGTGGTTTATAAAGGTCAAGTTCTACTTAATTTGTGTAGATAAAGAGGAAGATTCTAAGTATATTATACAAACCGTCGCTTGTATTCGCAGGAAATACTAACGAGGGGTAATTTAAATCACGTAATAAGTCCACGTGGTGTAGATAGCAGATAAACAAGAATATCGATTTTCTACCACTCAAGCTAGGTTAGAAAGAAACGTAGAAAACGCATAAGCATGGGACAACTGTAGTATAGGCGGGATTTGTAAAGCGTCACTAGGTCTACGACTGGTCGATATGGTTAGTTTGACTTGGGATAAATACGAGGATAGTGTAGCGTAGTTTTCTGAAAATATTATACAGACGTGCTGAAATTCGTGGACTTGAAAATCGGGTTGAGTACAAAATTGTGGAAATGCATTGTTGTGAACAGGAGATTTCAAATAAACATGGCCAGGAGGTGGCAGTCTAAAGATATAAATAGTTTACGAAAACATAATTAAGCCCTTAATACTTCGATTGCTTCAGACTACGTATGGAAGCTACCACGAGTTTAGTAAGTAGAATAAATTATTGTAAATTATATTGCACGGTGAGCTTCATAATTTATACGCGGTTTGTGTGCCGAGATTACATATTTCTTTATTGAAGTATCACCTATAAAATTTTAACAAGCTCGTGTCGGAAGTTAAGTAACGTATATTTAAATTGGATTTGGAAGGCAGCGCTAGCAATTCAACTTAGATGGGGTTCGGCTAGTAATAGCTACAAACAACCTGCAGACCAGATAGAAGAAATATAGGGCATCATCCATCGGAGCTGAAATCTTCTAGAAATTTCCAGGTAACGAATTGAAATTGCGATTCTTATAAACTGTGAATATTGGGTGACGTATGAAAGTGTTTTTGAAGGTATTGTGATTTTTTGCGTATTGAACATAATACGTGTAAATAACTTTATTATGGTATTGCACTAGAAATCTGAAGGTGTTTATAAAGCTTATTAACGTTCTATCAGGACGTAAAAATTTTGTGAAGAGTACATGGCTTTGTTTTTTTCGTTTGTTGTTAGAGTATGCAAAGTAGAAGGGCATACATTATTCTCAATTAACTGGGTTATCATGAGCTCACAATACTCCAAAGTTTACTTAGATTAAAAAATAAATTATACAGGAGGAATGAGAAAGAAGGTATTAGTCAAGGTCCATTTACTCCGGGTGCATTTTATGTGTTTGATAATTTAAAATAAAATACAAGACATTACAAAATAGGATTTAATGAAGTGTAACGTGATCACAGAAATATGGACAATATTGAATTTCATTTGTAAATAGTAATTATATAAAAGATTGTATGTTGATTGTATTTTGTGGTTTTTTTGCGAGTGTGTGTGTACGATTGAGAATATGAGAGTGAATCTAGATACCCAAGAGGAGGTCCAAATGAGCTAGCCGGAAGCAGGTGCAGAAAATTGGCAATTCAACCGAGAGAGGAAAACCGGTAAGGATATTTTTTTTGAATTGTTTAATTTTTGAAAATTTTTCTATTTTCGAATTTGAAAATTTAATAAAAATTTCGAATAAATTTTTGTTGGTGAGGATTTTACCCGAGTTCCACGGCAATCTATGACGGCCCAACGTTAGGGCTCGAATGTTTTTTTTTCTGGCTGGGCGATTTAGAGGAGTACCACGGCAATTTATATATATATTGCTGTGATATACTCCTGTGAATGCGGGAACTGGGTCCTTTCAACAAAAAAATTCTAGTCCCACCGATTGGGCGTCATAAACTGCTGTGATCCTCTTTTCGCCTCGGCTGCTCACCTAATTTTATAAACCTCCTCATTCAAAAAAAAAACAAACACATTCCTACCACAAACATCAACGTTAACTCTATTTACATCAATATTCACAATACATTAAAATTTCAAAATTAAAACTCAGCATAAATTTCAGTTTTAAAAAGAATTTCAAGATTAATTTTCTTACCATTTTAATGTGCATCCAGAATTAAAGTCCTTGTAGGATGCCTACTAATTAATATAACAATATATGCAGACCGGAGTCTGAGTACAAAGGGAGCATCTACCACCCCTTTACGTTAATTAACCAGGTTCGTCTAATTGAGCTCAAAGACATACCCAAATTTTCATCGTAATCCAGAACATCAATACTAAATACCCCTTTCTACCTAAACAAGCAAATTTCACCTTAACATTAAAATTTTATGGTTAGTACAATTTCACTAATGTCCATTTAAAGTAAATCAATTATAAAGTAATTCAACACACACAAAAATATCAAAGTTCAAACAAAATAGTATAAATTACCTGAAGGTTACTGCACTCGTAGCTTCAATGTACATCGTCCCTTTTGTTAATCACACCATTCCAACTGGGTTATATTTACAGCTTCTGATTCTCAACGCTTTTCAAATTTTCTCCATCACCATTTATTTAAAGTTGTTTCTGGGCTTTTCCAGAACTCATCTGTGTATATTTGACCCTTGTTTTGTGGATCCAGACACATTTATGAACCATTTAATCATTAACACCCCCGAAAAATAGCAAAGAAATTCATACTTCTTTCACCAATATACGCCAAAACTGCTTACTTTTGTGTATTCATTTGTCGTTGTAAATTTTACTAATAGGTACAGTGATACTAAACTTTATTACCTTGTATCTTCTTTTCTAAGTGCACTAAAGTACATTCATTGTAGCACGAAAAAAAACAATCTGTTTTAAATCACCAAAATATACGAGCAAACTTTAAATTATTCTATCAAACTCGGAAAACTAAAAAGCACTGTTTAACGCATTGAATCAAGTCGCAGATGTAAGAGAGCTTGTTCATATTAACCTCGGTATATATAGCGGTTAGCCTGTCTGTCGGTCTGTTCCCCAAAACGGACAATTCTAAAGAATTTCGCATGCTAGGTTCCCAGTCCGCAGCCCGGTATGCGATTTTTACGAAAATTTGCACTCGCACCATTTAAATCCCAGAAATTTCGACACGGCTCGCAACGTCTGGAAATAACTAACTAAATTTTATACAGAAATGTTATTGTTACCTCTCAATTTTGCCTTTTATTTTCAACCAATCGCAACCCAATGACGTTGCTCCACTCACGCCTTTTACTATATGTGTCTCGGTCTTGCGCATATTATCTGTCTCTATCTAACCTGTTCTTTATTGGTGCAAATTGATATTCTTTATTATCGATTATTTTCAGTCCACATGGCCTGTTATCTGGGTTAAATAACCCCGTATCTAGTCTTCCCGTTAATATAAACGACGGTTTCTCCAACATTCTCTGAACCTATTTGTTATCTGCAAATTTTACGCGGAACAAGCTTTTTTTAAAAATACGCAGGTGTTCTGTATTTCGTGCTAAAGCATCCGACCGTTTCCAATATCCGTAGAATCGACATGTTTATCTAAACAAATTAAACTGAAATTGCCTTTTAAAAATACGCAAGTGTGTTCAAACGTAACATTTTAAATACCCTTCTACGATTTGCATTTTATTGGGTTTTTACAAGTTTTTATAGATATTATATGTTACTAATGGTTCAATTAACTTCAATTAAAATTACTACCCTTTAATTTTTAGTGACTCCTAATCAAATATTCAATTATTATCAGTACATTTTGTTTAATACCGGTTACTTAAAATTGAGATAATTAATATAAATTTTGCACGTAATTTCTATTTGTTTCTTACGTAGAGCTTTTTAATACTGCTTCCTTTTTTTTATAGCAAGCGTCTTGTACATAATTTATCTCCTTATTTTTAATGAAACGAATGAATTTTTATGCTTCACGCTTTTATTTAATAACGCGTACCTTTTCCCAAAGCTTCTACATGGTGATTAAAATAATTTGATGTGTTTATTTAATTTTCTACCCTGGTCTAAATATGAGTAATATATATATATATATATATATATATATTAAAAAATATATATATTTAAAAAATATATAAATTTAAAAAATATATATAATTTTGCATTGGACTACCGCACGATAGGGGCGCTGTTCTTATTCTGAACGCGTGCGTCTATTGAAGATCGCACGTTTCCAGAGTTAAGCACCTTATCGCTCTGGTCAGTACTTGGGTGGGTGGACACTGTTTTTTTTTTTTTAGGAGCGTACATATACATATAGCAGTTGCAGGACCGTGTAGCACATCTCGACATGGACGTAAATAAGTATTTAACAATCCCGTACACGAGTTCAATGCAAGTTTCGGTGCTGCATGTGATTTTCGCTTGACATACATTTTATTTATTATACCTGTTGATGGTTGCAAGACGCCGACACTAAGAGGGTTACTTGCAATCGCAGAAGAGACTGCTTGCTATTATGTAATGATTATACGACTAATTGCTCGTCTTTCAGTCTACTTTTCGGCTGTCGTTTATTAAATTTTTGAGTAATTTTAAGAAAACGCGGAGTTTGAATATTTGCTAGATGCATTCTCATAAGCACTTTACATGCCCGGAACGCGACATTAAGTATAGACGACGACGATAGCATGTTGAAAAGCACAGCTTCTCGTCCGATTACCGCAGTTAAGCAACGTTGAGCGCGGTCAGTACTTGGGTGGGTGACCGCTTGGGAACACACCGCGTGTGGTTGTCCTTTTTTTCTTTTTACGCTGGAATATCGTGGTTTTCCTTGACTTTTATAATTTTTATTAAACTACACAACCTATCGAACTGCTGCAGCGCTTTTTTTTCAGGTATTAAGAGCTCCGAGAGGTCGTAGGACAAATTCGCGACTTTATACACAGCATCGTGTACGGGATTGTGTAAAGTCGCGAATTTGTCCTACGACCTCTCGGAGCTCTTAATACCTGAAAAAATAGCGCTGCAGCAGTTCCATATAAAATTGGGGTTGTGTAGTTTAATAAAAATTACAGTTAGGGAAAACCACGATATTCCAGCGTAAAAAGAAAAAAAACACGGACACACGGTGTTCCCAAGCGGTCACCCATCCAAGTCCTGACCGCGCCCAACGTTGCATAACTTCGGTAATGGGACGAGAACCCGTGCTCTTCAACATGGTATGGTCTTTGTCTTTATTAAATGTCGCGTTCCGGGTATGTAAACTGCTTATGCGAATGCACATAGCGAATATTCGAACTCCGTGTTTTCTTAAAATTACTCAAATATTTAATAAACGACAGCCGAGAAGTGGACTGAAAGGCGAGGAAATAGTCGTATAATCATTACATAATAGCAAGCACTCTCTTCTGCGATTGTAAGTAACCCTCCTTTGTGTCGGCGTCTTGCAACCATCAACAGGTATAATAAATAAAATGTATGTCAAGCGAAAACCACATGCAGCACCGAAACTTGCATTGAACTCTTGCACGAGATTGTTAAATAATTATTTATGCTTATGTCGAGATATACTACACGGTTCTGCAACTGCTATATGTATATCTACGCTCCTAAAAAAAAAACAGTGTTCACCTGTCCACCCACCCAAGTACTGACCAGAGCGAGAAGGTGCTTAACTCTGAAAACGTGCGGTCTCCAATAGACGCACGTGTTCGGAATAAAAACAGCGCCCCTATCGGGCGGTAGTACAATGCAAAATTATATATATATTTCATTGTTACTTAATTCAATATTATATATTTTTGAAATATATATATATATTTTTTTAATATATATATTTTTAAATATATATATTTTAAATATATATAAATATATATATATATATATATATATATATATATATATTACTCATATTTAGACCAGGGTAGAAAATTAATGGATTACATCAAATAATTTTAATCACCGTGTATAAGGAAGTTTATTAGATAATACGCTTTATTAAAAACCCGTGGAGAATAAAAATTCATTCGTTTTATTAAAAATAAGAGATTAAAATTATTTACAAGACGCTTCATATAAAAATAAGCAGTTTTAAAATGCTCAACGTGTAATTTAATTATTCCAAAGTAAAGAATCAAATGGAAATTACGTGCAAGATTTATATGAATTGATTCAAGTTTGGGCAACGAGTATTAAACGAAACGTACAGATAATAATTGAATATTTAATTAGGATTCACTAAAATTAAAGAGTATTAATTTTAATTGAAGTTAATTGAACCGTTAGTAACAGATAATATCTATAGAAACTTGTAAAACCCAAGATTATAATACCAGAAAATAAAGCTCTGAGAATTAATATTATTTTGAACACCTGCGTAGTTTAAATATCACATACGGCGTAAATTTTGTAGATAATTAATAGTTTCAAAGAATCTTGGAGAAACCGGGGCTTAATATTCACGAGAATGTGCGATACGGGGTTATTATACCCAGATAACAGTCCACATGGACTAAAATATAATCGATAATAAAGAATATCAATTTGCACCAATACGAACAGGTTAGAAAAGGAAAGAGAAAATGCGTCAAGCAAAGACACATATAGTAAAAGGCGGGATTTAAGCAACGTCACGAGGGTCACAATTGGTTGAAAATAGGATGCAAATATCAGAGGTAGAAACAACAAATTCGGTATAAAAGTCAATTAGTTATTTCTCGGACATGCTTGCGTGCCGTGTGTTGAAATTTCTGAGATTTAAATGGGACGAGTGAAAATTCGTAAAAATCGACGCGCGAGCGACAGACTGGGAACATAGAATGAGGAATTCTTTAGAATTACCTGTTTTGAGGACAAAAGCGACGTGCCGGCTTTTGCTATATATACCGAGATGAATATAAACAAGCTCTCTTAGACTTTTGACTATTCGATGCGTTAAAAGCTCTTACATCCGCGACTTGATTGAAGATGTTAAACAGTGCATTTTAGTTTGAGAAAATAATTTAAAATTTTGCTCGTATATTTTAGTGATTCAAAATAGTTGGTTATTTACGTGCTAACATGAATGTACTTCAGTGCACTTAGATACAAGGTAATAAAATTTAGTTTCACTGTACCAATTAGCAAAATTTACAACGACAAATGTATACACAAAAGTAGGCAGTTTTGGCGTATATTGGTGAAAGAAGTATGAAGTTATTTGCTATTTTTCGGGGTGTTAATAATTAAATGGTTCAAATACGTGTCTGGATCCACGAAACAAGGGTCAGATATACACAGATGAATTCCGGAAAAGCCCAGTTTATAATTGATTACTTTAAATAAATTAGTGAAGTTGAGTAACATAAATTTTAATTAAGACTGAATTTGCTATGTGAATTAGAAGCCGGTAAATATATCCTGTTGGAATGGTGTGATTAACTAAAGGGACGATGTACTTTGAAGCTCAATTAGACAAACCTGGTGACCTTCAGGTAAAGTTATATGCTACTTTATACTCAGACATCGGTCTTGCTTGTGTTGAATAACTTTAGGCATCCAACAAGGACTTTAACTTTTGGATGCACATTAAAATGATAATAAAATTAATCTTGAAATTCTTTAAAACTGAAATTTATGCTGAGTTTTAATTTTGAAATTTTAGTATTCTGAATATTGAGTAAATAGAGTTAACGTTGATGTTTTGGTAGAATGAATGTGTTGTTCTTTTATGAATGAGGAGGTTTATAACATTAGGTGAGCAGCCGAGGCGAAAAGAGGTTCACAGCCGTTTATGACGCCCAATCTGTGGGACTAGAATTTTTTTGTTGAAAGGACCCAGTTCCCGCAGTCAAAGGAGAAAATCACAGCATATATATATATATATATATATATATATATATATATTACTCAAATTTAGACCAGGGTTGAAAATTAATTAACGACATCAAGTAATTTTAATCACCGTGTATAAGGAAGCTTTGGGAAAAAGTACGCGTAATTAAAATGCCTAGTGTGAAGATTAAAATCATTCAATTAGAATGTAGGGTTTGTATAGAATTTTATTGGATAATACGCGTTATCAAAACCGTGGAGCATAAAAATTTATTCGTTTCATTAAAAATAAGGGATTGAAATTATTCACTAGACGCTTTCTATAAAAAGAAGCAGAATTAAAATGCTCAAGGTGTATTTAATTTAATTGTTCCAAGAAACAAATAGAAATTACTTGCAAAATTTATATTAATTGATTCAATTTTTGGGTAACGGGTGTTAAACGGAGTGTACAGATAATGATTGATATTTGGTTAGTATTCGCTAAAAATTAAAGGGTAGAAGTCAATGCCATTTATTATTATTTTAATTGGAGTTAATTGAACCATTAGTAATACATAATATGCATAAAAGCTTTCAAAAACCCAATAATACTAAATATGAGACGCGTTGCTAGCATACAAATCTATCAAGAAGGTTAAAATACGTAGAATATCCAAATCGTAGAAGTATTACGATTGAACACCTGCGTATTTTTAAAATATCAAAGTTCCATTATATTTGAATAGATAAACATGAAAATTCTGTGTATTTTGCAAACGGTCGGATAAACCGTAGCTTATATTAACGGGAAGGCAAATTTCTTAGGTTTTCAACTGGCGCGAGTGGAAATTTTGTAGAATCGCGTGCCGAGCTGTCGAAAAGGGAACAGAGAATGCGAAATTCTAAAAACTGGCCGTCGCGAGACAAAACCGACGTGCAGGCGAGCTATTATATAAACCCGTGTTTATAGGAGTTTCGCTCTCTTACATTTTCGATTTTTATTCAATACTTTAAACAGTTTTGCTCTTTATTTTTGCTGTTATACCATACTTCAAGCAGAATACGTGCTACGATACAAGTTATTATGCATTAGTGCACTTAGAAAAGAAGGTACAAGGTAATAAAGTCTAGTTATATTTGCGAGTATTACTGTACCAATTATCCAAATTAGTAACGATAAATGAATAAACAAAAGTAGGCAGTTTTGGGTATAGCGTGAAAGAATGATGAATTTCAGTGCTATTTTTCGGAGGTGTTAATAATCAAATGTTATTAGTAAACGTGATTGGATCTACAAAACAAGATTTAGATATACATAGATGCGTTCCTGAGAAGCCCTGAAACTTTTTAAACGAATCGTGTTGTAGATGAATTTTAAAAGGCGACCAGGAATCTGAGGACGTAAACATAACCCAGTTGGAATGGTGAAATTAGCAAGGATGATGTACATTGAAGCCACGAGTGCAGTAACCTTCAGGTAAATTATACAATTTTGTTCGAACTTTGATGTTTTGGAGTGTGTTGGATATCTTTATAATTTATTTGATAAAAAAATGGACAGTAGTGAATTTGTATAAACAACAACTTTTAATTTTAAGGTAAAATTTTCTTGTTTAAGTAGAAAGGAGTATTTAGCAGTTTATGTTTTGATTATGATGAAAATTTGGGTCTGTCTTTGAGCTCAATTAGACTAACCTGTTTAATTAACGTCAAGGGGTAGGAGATGCTCCTTTTTATTCAGACTTAGGTCTGCACATATTGTAACTTAATTAGTATGCATCCTACCAGGAGTTTAATTCTGGATGCAAATTAAAACTGATGACAAATTTAAACTTGAAATTTTATGATACTGAAATTTATGCTGAAAGTTAATTTTGAAATTTTAATGTATTATGAATATTGATGTAAATAGAGTTAACGTTGATGTTTGTGGTAGGAATGTGTTTGTTTTTTTTATGAGTGAGGATGAAAGTTTTAACTAGGTGAGCAGCCAAGGCGGAAAGAGTAAAGAGGCGATTATCAGAAGAGATTCAACAGGGCGAGAATCACAGCAAATCTTGGTGCCCAGTTTGAGAGGCTCGAATATTTTTTTTTGCTCTGGTGAGGCTTTTTGTAGGTTTCACAGCAATATATATATATATATATATATATATATATATTACTCATATTTAGACCAGGGTAGAAAATTATATAATCACATCAAATAATTTTAATCACTGTGTAGAAGCTTTTGGAAAAAGTACGCTTTATTAAAACCATGAAGCATAAATAAATTCATTCGTTTTATTAAACATAAGAGATTTAAATCATGTACAAGACGCTTTATATCAAAAGAAGCAGTATTAAAAATTATTCCTAAACAAATGGAAATTACGTGCAAAATATATATTAATTAACCCTATTTTAAGTAACCGGTATTAAACAGAGTGTATACATAATAATTAATATTTAACTTGTATTCGCTAAAAATGAAAGGATAGAAGTCAATTTTAATTGAAGTTAATTGAATCGTTAGTAACAGATAATATCTATAGAAGCTTGTAAAAACCCAATAAAAAGCAAATCCTAGAAGTGTTAGTTAGAAGTAGGATGTTTGAACACACCTGCGTATTTTAAAAGGCAATTTCAGTTTAATTTGTTTAGATAAACATGTCGATTCTAAGGATATTGGAAACGGTCAGATGCTTTAGCACGAAATACAAAACAGGGTTTATTTAAAAGCTCTGAGAATTAATATTATTTTGAACACCTGCGTAGTTTAAATATCACGTACGGCGAAAATTGTGTAGATAACAAATGGTTTCAAAGAATCTTGGAGAAACCGGGGCTTAATATTCACGAGAATGTGCGATACGGGGTTATTTAACCCAGATAGTCCACATGGACTAAAATATAATCGATAATAAAGAATATCAATTTGCACCAATACGAACAGGTTAGAAAAGGAAAGAGAAAATGCGTCAAGCAAAGACACATATAGTAAAAGGCGTGATTTAAGCAACGTCACGAAGGTCACAATTGGTTGAAAATAGGATGCAAATATCAGAGGTAGAAACAACAATTTCTGTACAAAATTAATTAGTTTTTCTCGGACATGTTTGCGTGCCGTGTGAATTTCTGATATTTAAATGGGGCTAGTGAAAAATTCGTAAAAACCGACGCGCGAGCGACGGACTGGGAACATAGAATGAGAAATTCTTAAGAATTGTCTGTTTTGAGGACAAAAGCGACGTGCCGGCTATTCGCTATATATACCGGTGGTAATATGAATTTTGGCCTCTTAGACTTTTGACTATTCGATGCGTTAAAAGCTCTTACATCCGCGACTTGATTCAAGATGTTAAACAGTGCATTTTAGTTTGATAAAATAATTTAAAATTTTGCTCGTATATTTTAGTGATTCAAAATAGTTTGTTATTTACGTGCTAACATGAATGTACTTCAGTGCACTTAGATACAAGATAATAAAATTTAGTATCACTGTACCAATTAGCAAAATTTACAACGACAAATGTATACACAAAAGTAGGCAGTTTTGGCGTATATTGGTGAAAGACGCATGAATTTCTTTGCTATTTTTCGGGGGTGTTAATAATTAAATGGTTCAAATACGTGTCTGGATCCACGAAACAAGGGTCAGATATACACAGATGAGTTCCGGAAAAGCCCAGGAACAACTTTAAATAAATGGTGATGGAGAAAATTTTAAAAGCGTTGAGAATTAGAAGCCGTAAATATAATCCTGTTGGAATGGTGTGATTAACTAAAGGGTCGATGTACATTGAAGCTACGAGGACAGTGGCCTTCAGGTAAATTATACTATTTTGTTTGACATTTTTGTGTGTGTTGAATAACTTTATAATTGATTTACTTTAAATGGACATTAGTGAAATTGTACTAACCATAAAATTTTAATTTTAAGATGAAATTTGCTTGTTTAAGTAGAAAGGGGTATTTAGTATTGATGTTCGGGAATATGATGAAACTTTGGGTATGTCTTTGAGCTCAATTAGACGACCCTGGTTTAATTAACGTAAAGGGGTGGTAGATGCTCCCTTTATACTCAGACTCCGGTCTGCTTATATTGTTATATTAATTAGTAGGCATCCAACGAGGACTTTAATTCTGGATGCACGTTAAAGTGATAATAAAATTAATCTTGAAATTCTTTTTAAAACTGAATTTTATGCTGAAATTTAATTTGAAAATTTAATGTATTCTGAATATTGATGTAAATAGAGTTAACGTTGATGTTTGTGGTAGGAATGTGTTGTTTAATTTTATGAATGAGGAGGTTTATAAAATTAGGTGAGCAGCCGAGGCGAAAAGAGGATCACAGCAGTTTATGACGCCCAATCTGTGGGACTAGAATTTTTTTTGTTGAAAGGACCCAGTTCCCGCATTCACAGGAGTATATCACAACAATATATATATATATATATATATATATATATATATTTTAAATATATATATATATATATATATTGCTATGCTATTCGCGGAATTTTCTTGCCCCTACTTTGGGCTGTTATTTTTATTACTATGAACTGGAATTCTTGATCCCCTTTGTTGTGCGCCTTATTAATTTTCTACGTACTCTAAATTATTGGACCACCATTTTAATATTCACTATAAATTGTAATTATCTCCTCCTCCGGCTGTCTTCTTAATATGGCTATCAACTGGACTTTATCTTCAAACAACTTTATCTACCAATGGCAAAATTCGATACGTTACCGCCTTGCGGGTTATCAATTTCCTATTCAACTTGTGGCTCCGCCTTTGTACTATTTAAATCTTATGACCTCGGCTAGCATTTATTTGGAATTATAAAATTCAGTAAATTTTGATTTTATATAATGAAACCAATATGTTATGTACATTTTTCAATTAGTTAACCTTATAAATTTCATTTATTAACAACCATCTAGTATGTACTCAAAAACCCAAAGTCACCAAAAAAAACTTATTATCTTTACCAACAAAGTGTAGAATATTCTAAACCTGTTATCATATTACTCATTCTATACGTATGCAACCTCTTTTGTTGACTTTTTCACAAGCATATCATATTTAGCAAATTCAAAATAAAATAAAAATTTATATAGAAAAACAAATGTCCTATAACTAAAAATCTGACCTGGTTTTATCTTTTTTCACATCGACGCTTCCAATTAAAAATGATCTTCCCCAATTCTGGATTCCATTCAAATTATTGCCATTACGCTATGGACCACCATTATTAAATTATACACTCCAATTTATCTCAATTCTTCAAAATTAGACTTTTATCATTCTTGCCCCAGACTTAAAATTGTAGTTTGTTTCACCCCTGTACTTCAAAATTGTATTATTCTTCTTTTCCCCTGGACATCTAAATTGTATTACTGTATCTTTCCCTTAACATCAGAATCATAGTCTATTTCCCTCAGACCTCGAAGCCCTATTATTTTTATGTCTTAGTTTACAATAAATTCATTAAAAACGTACTTACGTTTAAACGGCAATTATAATCTTCATATTCGCACTCATTTTATTTCACTTTTATAATTATTACGTATTACTTTGTTTTAATGGCAACGCACTTCGGCCTTCGTTGAGTTCAAAACTGACTTTCTTATCAAGGTGCTTGCTAATATATTCTCGAATTTCCACTCCATCCGTGGGTACGGTCTAGAACTCGTCGCTTGTTTCTGACCAATCAAATAATTTTATTTAGAGCAGTTTCTGATGTAATGCTCCACGATTCCCCATAATCACAACCTGCCCGCAGCTGTCTTTCGTTATCAACATGCTGTATTTTGATAGATTACTTGCTTTTCCATAAACAACTGATGCAACTCGACTTTAGATTTTCATGTTTACATGCGATTCATGCAATTTTTAATCATTTCTCTTATCAAAAATGGTTAGATATTTGTACGCATTTATATTAACTACCTGAAACTCTATTTCTATATCCGTATTAATTTAGTCGTCTGGAACTCTTTTCTTAATGCGTGTCTAATTACACTTTATCATTTATTTCTACATATACGCGTGCTTCCACTGAAAAATATCCTTATTTGTTTTACCTAAATTAACTAAACTTTATCTACAGGGTATTTAATATTTACTATCTACTTAATACATGTATTTCTCATTCCTACGCCAACTATGCGTCTTCCTATGTTTACCTGCGTCGCCCAAAAACTATTTCTACTTTATATAAAGGGTGTTGACTACTTACTATCTACAAACTATGTCTATTTCTTAATTATTTCCTTAAATAAGTGCAGTTTTCTGCTGCCTATTCTAATTACTCATTCCTGAACGACCTTTACTATAACGTGCACCCTTAAACAACCCCTTATCACAGCAATATATATATTTTAAATTTAAATATATATATATATATATATATATATATATATATTATGCTCACCCCCCTTTTTTTTTATATGATATTTATTTTAAACTATGGTTTATTTATTTACAATTTTTATATACTTGACTGTGTGAAAATTTTGACTCTTATATTTCGTGCTTTAACTAAGTTAGGTCGGTCTACAAAACAAAACTATATGAATATGCCTCGAGTATTGAAACTCGCCTTCTCAGGGTATCCACACCTACCTACCGTGGGTTCAGTGATAGGTAGATGGTCACTACACAAACCAAACTGCACTACCTTTATTTTAGTACTTGTAACCTTATATTCGTATATGCCAAATTTTTAATAAGCAGATCCACGTAGCCTTGTGCCAAATCAATTACTCTTACCAATTTGACTTTGACGTATCAAAAACACAGTACTTACCCGATTTACGCGTCGCTGTAGGCCTCTCTGAACTCTGACTCAAAACCTCAATCACCGGATGGGTCTTCACACTGCGTTGCACTATCGCTATGGCTCCTCTGCTTTCCAGACACCAGGTTTTGCTATACTTAATTTTGATATTCACCCAAATCTATAAATAATGACCAAATTTAGAATTTTGAATACCTTGCGATTTTACTTCCCCCGCGCTAATTTTCCTATATTTATGCCTTCTTTCCGTATAATACTCCTGCTAATCCAACGCTATCCTTTCTTTAATCTGCTCGTTCCAATTCTATGCTCGTTTCTGGTTTCCACTCAATACCAATCTATCCGCAATGCATTATCCAAATCACTCCAAGTAGTTTCTCCTTCAGTCTAATAAATCCAATCCAATTCCTTTCTGCCTTAATCCAACTCGTTCCATACATCCACTATTAATTCCGCCTGTTTCAATGTCGCTCCAATTCACTCTTACAACTTTCCACCCGTCTTTACTATTATTATTATTCCACTCACTTATCTATACTCTTCTTTGTTTCAATTAAAGACTTGAACTTTTCAAAATAATTTATTTACTCTTTTTAATATTCAAATTAGCGTAGTATACAAAAACACGTCTTGTTACAAATATATTTTAATCGAACTCTCGTTATTTATGTTTACCTAGGTGATACCACCTTTTAAATTATGCCTACTCTTTATACATTTTACAAATCCCCCATCCAATTAAATCGTCCCAACTAGTTTGTGTCACTAATACCTATAATTCATCTTTTACACTTTACAATTTCATATTTAAATGTTCAATCATTGGTTCATATAACCGCGTCATCCTTCAATCAGCTTAGACAATATTTTCACTTATAATTTTGATACTACTAGTTTGTCCCAAGGTTGATTCTACTAAATAAGTGCCGAAATGTTTCACATATAAACCTGGTTCTGTGTGGTGAATAGTGGAACTTCTACAGACGCATCCGGTTTTTCGATCAGCAAATGTACATTCTTTGGCTTATTAACGTACAGCTTAGTATAAATCCTTGAATACTGTGCTTTCTCACGTCATCAAGTCATTGTTTTACGTCTTGGCACTTCTACTTTGACTAATATACTGCAAATACTTTAACATTTGTAAAGTACGGCAAACACAAAGTTTTCAGTTACGTGATCTGATACTTGGCTTTATTTGGCATATACACAACCTTCAAACAAAATATTCTTTATACCATTTTAGCTATCACTAACACTTCAATATATATATATATATATATATATATATATATATATATATATATATATATATATATATACAAAACCCACAAACTCAGAAAGATACATAAACTACCATTCCAATCACTCATATACCCACAAAATAAACACTGCTTTAGCCCTAAAACATAGAATAGAAAATATATGTGAACCAAAATTCTTATATAAAAATAAACAAGATCTTTTTAATATACTTCATAACAATGGTTATCCAAAATCACTATTAAACAAACTTTTATATACAAACACAATAAAAACCCATATTCAACAAAACGAAATTGCCAACACAAAATACATACAATTACCATACATCAAAAATTTAACACCACTAATTTCTAAAATATTAAAAAAACCTAACATTTGTATAGCTTACACATATGAAAAATCGATTCGAAATTTATTCACAAAACTAAAAGACCCCACTAATCCACTTCTACGCAGCTACCTAATTTACAAAATCACATGCAATTGCAAAAAAACGTACATAGGACAGACTTCACAATGGTTAAAAAATAGACTTACCCAACATCGCAGCGATGCAAAAATTGGAAAAACTTATTGTGCTCTTGCTTCTCATCTAAATTCTACCAAACATACAGCCAATTTCAATGAAATCACCATATTAACAGAAGACAATAACCACAAAAGACGAGTATTTTTAGAATCTTACTACATAATACAAGACAATAATTGCATGAACAACAAACAAGACATCAATAACCTCAGTATAGTATACTCACAACTATATAACATCACCAAAATAGACAACCATCCATAAAACTAATTTACTAATTTACCTCTACATTTCCAAAATATATTTAAATCAGCACACCACACTATACTATACACCCCACATGATCAAAACATTACATCCATAATTTGCAGTTTCTACAAGTTACCTTATTTACACATTTATTTTTATGTAAATGTCAATGTCAAATTTTTCTATTCAAGCTGTGTATGCCAAAAAACTATAATTTTAATACTGTTATTATCTTTATACTTTTAGCTCTTTGAAAAAGATTTTAAATAAAATCGAAACGTCAGAAACAAGCAAATGAATATTTAATAAAACATTCGAACGAAAAGTATCCCAAAAAAATTAAAATATCAACTTGTCCATATATTTACGTTTGCTAAAAAAGAATCTATATATATATATATATATATATATATATATATATATTTACTGATCTAATCTATCTAATCTCTCTACCCTCCCTCCCTTATCTTTCTTTACTTTACTTTAATTCTTTATTTTATTTTACACCTTTTTTGTCGCGCCTTTTATGCAATGTGCACACCTAATGCACGCCCCGTACTTGCAACGTTTGGTTGGTTCTTTAATTTAACTGTTTATTACAATGCATCGACTATTTGAGCTCTTAAATCTCAGGGTGTTCACCTACTTATAGCGAGTTCTGTTATAAGTAGATGTGCGATGCCCAACTAAACTGCACACTCTTTTGTTTTAGTACTAAATTTTTAATCTACTTTTGTATATGCCAAAATTTTACTACGATCAACGTTGCCTTGTGCCAAATTAAATTACTACTACAAATTTATGACCTTTTTTTGATGTTTTAAGATATTTCAGCACTCACCTGGATTATACTTCGTCCTCGGCCTCACTAACTGCTGGCTCAAGATCCTAGTAGCCGTATGCGTCTTCACACGGTTGTACTATCTGACAGAATTTTCGTATCGCCTCCAGGTGTCGTTCTTAAAATTTAGATGCTCCCCAATATCTGAAATAATTAACCCTAATTTAGAATTTGGAAAAACCGATTGTGTTACTTCCCCTGCGCTAATTCTTCTACTTGTAACTGCCGCTCTCCTAGTTCCGCTCCTTGTGTTCCCAATTAATCCGTCCGCCTTTTATTATCCAATCCAAATCTAATCGCCGTCTTGTACAAAATCACTCAATGCCCGTAATCAATAAATCCAAATCAATCGTCGTCCCTTTTTGTTAACCACTCGATGTCCTGCTACCTATTAATCTCTATCCAAATCTATTCCCAATATTTGTCCTGCTTTTTATTCCACTCTGATGCCTACTGCCGTTACCATATATCGTTTCAAATCTAATTCATTTATCGTCGCTTCGCCGTCGCACTATTACAAATCATTCCACTTCTTTTACGTCGCTATCACTTATTAATGTCTCGCTGCTACTCTTTTACCCTTCTTTAACCAATTAAAACCATTTCCAAAATCAAACACATTTATTAACTTTTAAATCTTTATACAAATTAGCGCAGTACTATGAAAACACGTCTTTATACCAAATAAATTCGAAATAATCTCCCTTTGTTTTCTTTCCAAGGCGACCATTACAATATTTCTGGCCTTCTAAATCATAAAATACATAACTAAAATCGTCCAATAATATTCGCACACTACGTTTGTGTCGCACATACCATAATTCATGTCTTTTTACACTTTCATAATTCACATAAAATTCTAGTATTGGTCCTAAATATTTACAGTCCTTCAATCACATTTGACGTTGTTATAACTAATAATTTTGAGCTTACAAATCTTGTCCAAAAGTTGATTCTATATAAATTAAAAAGCCAAATAAATCACACTTGAACCTGGATGCATGGTTGATAGTAAACATCCATAGACGCATCCGGTTTTTGGACGGCAAATGTACTTTCAATGGCCTTTAAATTCAAACTCGGTATAAACCCTTGAGCACTGTACATCTTACTACGTCATTTAGTCATTTTAATTTACTTTTTGGCACTTATGTTTCAACTACCATTTTGAATGGTACTTTAGTATATGTAAAATACGGCAAACATACATTTTCAAATTATGTGAGCAAATACATGGATTATTTTACTTGGGCATACACTACCTCGTACTAAACAACCCTTAGAACCTTTGGTAGCTCCCTTACATTATATATATATATATATATATATATATATATATATATATTACTCAAATTTAGACCAGGGTAGAAAATTAATTAACGACATCAAATAATTTTAATCACCGTGTATAAAGACGCTTTCTATAAAAAGAAGCAGAATTAAAATGCTCAACGTGTATTTAATTTAATTGTTCCAAGAAACAAATAGAAATTACGTGCAAAATTCATATTAATTAATTCAAGCTTTAAGTAACGAGTATTAAACAAAATGTACAAATAATAATTAATATTAAATTAGTATTCGCTAAAAATTAAAGGGTAGAAGTCAATGCCATTCATCATTAATTTTATTGGAGTTAATTGAACGATTATTAAGGTATTATATGCATAAAAGCTTATAAAAAACTCAATAATATTCAAATCGTAGAAGTGTTATTTAAAATGTTACGAGTGAACACCTGCGTATTTTTAAATATCAAAATTCTAATAAATTCGAATAGATAAACATGAAAATTCTGCGTATATTGCAAACGGTCGGATAAACCGTAGCTTATATTAACGGGAAAGGCTAGATAAGGGGTTATTTAACTCAAGTAAGTCACGTCGCGAATCCACGTGGATAGTAAAGAATATCGATTTGTACCACTCAGAACAAAGTAGAAAAGAGACAAATAAAATGCGCAAGGCAGAGACACAGATAATAAAGGCGTGACTTGCAAAGCTACACTGAGTTTGCGATTGGTGGAAATAAGATGCAGATATGAGAGGTGTAAACGTAACGATTGCTATACAAAATTAATTAGTTGTTGGCAGACGCGTTGCGTGTCGTGTGGAAAATTTCTGAGATTTTCAACTGGCGCGTTTGCAAATTTAATAGAATCGCTGTGCCCGACTGTCGAAAGGAACATAGTATGCGAAATTCTGGAAATTGTCCGTTTGCGGGACAAAACCGACGTACGGGCGGGCTCTTATATAAACCGGTGATAATATGAGTTTCGCTCTCTTAGATTTTTGATTTTGATTCAATACTTGAAACAGTTTGCTCTTATATTTTGTGATTATAGAATACTTTAAAATAGTTTGCTCTTTACGTGCTACGATACAAGTTATTATGCATTAGTGCACTTAGAAAAGATGATACAAGGTAATAAAGTCTAGTTATATTTGCGAGTATTACTGTACCAACCAATTATCCAAATTTGTAACGATAAATGAATAAACAAAAGTAGGCAGTTTTGGGTATAGCGTGAAAGAATTATGAATTTCTTTGCCATTTTTCGGGGGTGTTAATAATCAAATGTTATTCGTAATCGTGATTGGATCCACAAAACAAGATTTTGATATACTTAGATGCGTTCCTGAGAAGCCCTGAAACAACTTTAGATGAATGGTGGTGTAGAAAATTTTAATAGCGTTCAGAATTAGAAGCCGTAAACATAACCCAGTTGGAATGGTGTGATTAACAAAGGACGATGTACATTGGAGCCACGAGTGCATTAACCTTCAGGTAAATTATACAATTTTGTTCGATTTTTGATGTTTTGGTGTGTGTTGAATAACTTTATAATTTGTTTGCTAAAAAATGGACAGTAGTGAATTTGTATGAACAACAAATTTTTAATTTTAAGGTGAAATTTTCTTGTTTAAGTAGAAAGGAGTATTCAGCAGTTTATGTTCTTGATTATGATGAAAATTTGAGTCTGTCTTTGAACTCAATTAGACTAACCTATTTAATTAACGTAAAGGGGTGGGAGATGCTCTCTTGTATTCAGACTTAGGTCTGCACATATTGTTAAATTAATTAGTAGGCATCCTACAAGGACTTTAATTCTGGATGCAAATTAAAATGATAACAAATTTAATCTTGAAATTTTATGATACGGAAATTTATGCTGAATTTTAATTTTGAAATTTTAATGTATTGTGAATATTGATGTAAATAGAGTTAACGTTGATGTTTGTGGTAGGAATGTGTTTGTTTTTTTTTATGAATGAGGATGAAAGTTTTAACTAGGTGAGCAGCCGAGACGGAAAGAGTAAAAAGGCGACTATTATAAGAGATTCAACAGGGCGAGAATCACAGCAAATCTTGGTGCCCAGTTTGAGAGGCTCAAATATTTTTTTTTACTCTGGTGAGGCTTTTTGTAGGTTTCACAGCATTATATATATATATATATATATATATATATATATATATATATTGCTATGTAATGCTCCTTTGAATGCGGGAACTGGCCCTTAAAAAAAAAACATTCGAGCCCCACAGATTGGGCGTCATATTTGCTGTGATACCACCAAAATCCGGGTACTCCGTTTTTCGAATCGAGCCCCTACGAATTGGATGCCAAAGAATGCTGTGAATCCTACAAAAAGCTATTCATTACCTTAACGGTGTAGGTCCATTGACTTTCTTCTGTTAATCGCCTCGGCTGCTCCTCTAGTTAAACCTTCATCCTCATTCATAAAAAAAGACAAACACATTCCTACCACAAACATCAACGTTAACTCTATTTACATCAATATTCACAATACATTAAAATTTCAAATTAAAAATTCGGCATAAATTTCAGTTTTAAAAAGAATTTCAAGATTAATTTTATTATCATTTAATGTGCATCCAGAATTAAAGTCCTTGTAGGATGCCTACTAATTAATATAACAATATATGCAGACCGGAGTCTGAGTATAAAGGGAGCATCTACCACCCCTTTACGTTAATTAACCAGGTTCGTCTAATTGAGCTCAAAGACATACCCAAATTTTCATCATAATCCCGAACATCAATACTAAATACCCCTTTCTACTTAAACAAGCAAATTTCATCTTAAAATTAAAATTTTATGGTTAGTACAATTTCACTAATGTCCATTTAAAGTAAATCAATTATAAAGTTATTCAACACACACAAAAATATCAAAGTTCAACCAAAATAGTATAAATTACCTGAAGGTTACTGCACTCGTAGCTTCAATGTACATCGTCCCTTTTGTTAATCACTCCATTCCAACTGGGTTATATTTACAGCTTCTGATTCTCAACGCTTTAAAAATTTTTCTCCATCACCATTTATTTAAAGTTGTTTCTGGGCTTTTCCGGAAATCATCTGTGTATATCTGACCCTTGTTTTATGGATCCGGACACATGTATGAACCATTTAATCATTAACACCTCCGAAAAATAGCAAAGAAATTCATACTTCTTTCACCAATATACGCCAAAACTGCCTACTTTGGTGTATTCATTTGTCGTTGTAAATTTTATTAATTGATACAGTGATACTAAATTTTATTACCTTGTATCTAAATGCACTCAAGTACATTCATGTTAGCACGTAAATAACAAACTGTTTTAAATCCCCAAAATATACGAGCAAACTTTAAATTAAACTAAAATGCACTGTTTAACATCTTGAATCAAGTCGCTTTTAACGCATCGAATAGTCAAAAGTCTAAGAGAG
The DNA here is from genome assembly GCA_036346225.1 of Platerodrilus igneus. Lineage (NCBI taxonomy): Eukaryota > Metazoa > Arthropoda > Insecta > Coleoptera > Lycidae > Platerodrilus > Platerodrilus igneus. The sequence continues at coordinate 52,863 of JARFIW010000031.1, forward strand.
CGAAATTCATATTACCACCGGTATATATAGCGGATAGCCGGCACGTCGCTTTTGTCCTCAAAACAGACAATTCTAAAGAATTTCACATTCTCGTTTCCCATTCCGTCGTTCGCGCGTCGGTTTTTACGAATTTTGTACTCGCAGTTGAAAATCTCAGAAATTCTCACACGGCACGCAAAGTCTGGAAATAACTAATTGACTTTTATACAGAAATCGTTGTTTCTACCTCTGATATTTGCATCCTATTTTCAACCAATTGTGACCCTCGTGACGTTGCTTAAATCACGCCTTTTACTATATGTGTCTTTGTTTGACGCATTTTCTCTTTCCTTTTCTAACCTGTTCGTATTGGTGCAAATTGATATTCTTTATTATCGATTATTTCAGTTCATGTGGACTATCTGGGTTAAATAACCCCGTATCGCGCTTTCCCGTGAATATTAAGCCCCGGTTTCTCCAAGATTCTTTGTAACAATTAATTATCTGCAAAATTTACGCAGAATGAGCTTTTTTAAACTACGCAGGTGTTCAAACATACTATAAATTCTCAGAGCCTTATTCCGTGGTATTTTAATTGGGTGTTTACAAGTTTCTATAGATATTATCTGTTACTAACGATTCAATTAACTACAATTAAAAATAATACCCTTTAATTTTTAGTGAATCCTAATTAAATATTCAATTATTATCTGTACGTTTTGTTTAATACCGGTTACTTGAAATAGAATTAATTAATATAAATTTTGCACGTAATTTCCATTTGTTTCTTTCTTAGGAATAATTAAATTACACGCAGAGCTTTTTAATACTGTTTCTTTTGATATAAAGCGTCTTGTACATGATTTAAATCTCTTATTTTACTGAAACGACCGAATTTATTTATGCGTCATGGTTTTAATAAAGCGTATTATCTAATAAAATTCCTTATACACGGTGATTAAAATTATTTGATGTGATTATTTAATTTTCTACCCTGGTCTAAATATGAGTATTTTATATATATATATATATATATATATATATATATATATATATTAATAATATATATATTTTTGAAAAAAATATATATTACAAAATATTTTACATACATATTAGAAAAAATAGATATATTTCAGTATTTATTATAGACACAAACGACGCCTCATACTATAGATCAAGATTTAAGATATAAGGGCAGCATAGTATTATAAACCAGATGTATAAATTGCCCGAGGTTTAAACGATTTTAACAATTGCTCGAAAACGCACTTCAAATTCCCCTAAAATAGAATCTTCAGCACCACCTCTCACGTGAGGATTCTCATAATTGCTATTAAACGTAATTTGAAACAAAGGACATTTGTATTAATAACTGATATTTAGTTAATAAAGCTTAACAATTGTCAGGATACGGCAAGTGATGCAGGGACACATAAACGAAAGGTCATTCGCATGCAATTTGTGCGATTACACCACATCACAAAAGGGTAATTTACAAACACATCTTCGATCGCATACTAACGAACGCCCATTCGCTTGCAGTTTGTGTGATTATACCGCATCACAAAAGGGTAATTTACATACACATTTTTGGTCGCATACTAACGAACGCCCATTCGCTTGCAGTTTGTGTAATTATACCGCATCACAAAAAAGTCGTTTACAAGAACATTTTCGGTCACATACCAACGAACGCCCATTCGCTTGCAGTTTGTGTGATTATACCGCATCACGAAAAGATAATTTACAAACACATTTTTGGTCGCACACTAGTAAACGCCCTTTCGCGTGCGATTTGTGTGATTATACCGCAACACATAAAAGTTATTTAGAAAAACATTTTCGGTCGCATACTAACGAACGTCCATTCGCTTGCAGTTTTTGTGATTATACCACATCACAAAAAAGTTATTTACAAATACATTTTCGGTCGCATACTAAGGAACGTCCATTCGCTTGCAGTTTGTGTAATTATTCCGCATCACAAAAAAGTCGTTTACAAGAACATTTTCGGTCGCATACTAACGAACGCCCATTCGCTTGCAGTTTATGTGATTATACCGCATCACGAAAGGATAATTTACAAACACATTTTTGGTCGCACACTAGCAAACGCCTTTTCGCGTGCGATTTGTGTGATTATACTGCAACACATAAAAGTTACTTAAAAAAACATTTTCGGTCGCATACTAACGAACGTCCATTCGCTTGCAGTTTTTGTGATTATACCACATCACAAAAAAGTAATTTACAAAAACATTTTCGGTCGCATACTAACGAACGCCCATTCGCTTGCAATTTGTGTAATTATACCGCATTACAAAAAAATTATTTAAAAAGACATATTTGGTTGCATATTAACGAACGTCCATTCGCATGCAATTTGTGTAATTACACCGCATCACAAAGGAGTAATTTAAAACAACATTATCGGTCGCACACTAACGAGCGTCCGTTCGCTTGCAATTTGTGTAATTATGCCGCATTACACAAAAGCGATTTAAAAAGACATATTCGGTTCCATACTAACGAACGTCCATTCGCATGCAATTTGTGTAATTATACCGCATCACAAAAATGTCATTTACAGGCACATTTTCGATCACATACTAATGAACGCCCAATTGCATGCAACTTGTGCGATTATACCACATCAAGTAAAAATAATTTACAAAAACATTTTCGGTCGCATATTAAGAAACATTCATTCTCATGCAATTTGTGTGATTACACCACATCACAAAAGAGTAAGTTGCAAACACATTTTCGGTCGCATTCTAACGAACGACGTTTGCAATTTGTATGACAATTCCACAAGACATAAAAGTAATTTGCAAACACATTGTCGGTCACATACTAACGAACGTCCATTCACTTGCAGTTTTTGTGATTATACCACATCACAAAAAGTTATTTACAAATACATTTTCGGTCGCATACTAACGAACGTCCATTCGCTTGCAGTTTGTGTAATTATACCGCATCACAAAAAAGTCGTTTACAAGAACATTTTTGGTCGCATACTAACGAACGCCCATTCGCTTGCAGTTTATGTGATTATACCGCATCACGAAAGGATAATTTACAAACACATTTTTGGTCGCACACTAGCAAACGCCTTTTCGAGTGCGATTCGTGTGATTATACCGCAACACATAAAAGTTATTTAGAAAAACATTTTCGGTCACATACTAACGAACGTCCATTCGCTTGCAGCTTTGTGATTATACCACATCACAAAAAAGTAATTTACAAAAACATTTTCGGTCGCATACTAACGAACGCCCATTCGTTTGCAATTTGTGTAATTATACCGCATTACAAAAAAGCGATATAAAAAGGCATATTTGGTTGCATACTAACGAACGTCCATTCGCATGCAATTTGTGTAATTACACCGCTTCACAAAGGAATAATTTAAAACAACATTGTCGGTCGCATACTAACGAGCGTCCGTTCGCCTGCAATTTGTGTAATTATGCCGCATTACACAAAAGCGATTTAAAAAGACATATTCGGTTTCATACTAACGAACGTCCATTCGCATGCAATTTGTGTAATTATATCGCATCACAAGAATGTCATTTACAGGCACATTTTCGATCACATACTAATGAACGCCCAATTGCATGCAACTTGTGCGATTATACCACATCAAGTAAAAGTAATTTACAAAAACATTTTCGGTCGCATATTAACAAACATTCATTCTCATGGAATTTGTGTGATTACACCACATCACAAAAGAGTAAGTTTCAAACTCATTTTCGGTCGCACACTAATGAACGACGTTTGCAATTTGTATGACAATTCCACAAGACAAAAGTAATTTACAAACATATTGTCGGTCGCATACTAATAAACGTCCATGCGTTTGCGACTTGAGCGATTATTCAACATTATATAAAAGTAATTTACGGATACATTTGAGGTAGCATACTAACGAACGCCCATTCGTATGCAGTTTGTGTGATTATACCACATCACAAAAGTATTATTTACAAGTACATTTATGGGGTTACACTAAAACGTTCGTTTCCAAGCAATTTGTGTTGCTATTCCGCATACAAAACTATTTGTTATCACATACCAATAAACATTCATTTGTATGGCACGCGGTTTTAGCTTTTAACTATGCATTTTATTCAATATCACAGAAACATAAAATTTTTACTTTCTAAAAATCCTATAATTCCAGTTATATTTAACAAATTATTTGTTATTTAAAATTCTTTTACATTCAACTTAAATCTAAAATGTATGGGAAGTATATGAAAATTAATTGCACTGTAATTTTTATTTAAATATTTTCAGTTCTGTATGTAATAAATTTGTTCAAATTTTATAATGTCGCGTTGAAAATATTTAAATCATTCGTTCATTTCGTTATGCATAAAATATTGCTAACTCATAAAATATCAATTCAACAAATTGTTTAAATAAGAATTGCTTTTTGGTAAAGCCAAAATGTTGCCTAATTTTTTATCATTACCTTGTTCTTCAGTATTTAACTATAACTTGGCTTTTGTACTTAAACCAGGTTATTAGACAACGCCTGGTTTGGCGTTAATCTACTGAAAATCATTACATCGAAGTCATTTGATCTAGAAAAAATATCTTTGGATTTTAAGCCAACTACATTTCCATGGACATTTACATTATTTTTCAAATGGCAATACAATTTTGGTTTATGTATTACAGTTTCATCTCGTTATAAATTTTTTCTATAAATTGAATAATAACTAAGTTTCCTATTTAAAGTTTATACCATACAATATTTTATCTTTTCTATTTAAAATGATATTCAAGAAAATATCGATACGATTAGTGTTATTTATAAGCAGCATCATTTTAATTTCAACATATAAAACAATTTTAAATCAGCCCTATAAAACTTACTACAATATAATTTTAATCTTTTTATTTATATCTTATACTAGATCATTTTGAACACGACTTTTATTATGCATCGGTATAATTTATACATTTATACATGACTTTAACTTCAGGGTATTCCATTGATGTTGAATATAATTTTAATTTACCTGTTTAAAATGTTGTATATATAATTTTAATTCATCTATTCATCTGTTTAAAATTATGTACACTGTAACATATAAATTTTCCTGCAAATTTATTCGTTGACTTTACCGCTGTGCATCTACCATTTTAGTCTTTATTCAACGTTTATATTATTGATTCATTCGATATTGCATATTTAATAACCAACAAACTTCAAGGCACACTACAATTTTAATTACAATTACAATCTACTACGTATCACGTCGTCCTTACTGATAGCATGTATACAAACCTATTCGCGTGCTCCTAATTCTTTGTAATATCTAAGATTTTCAAGTTATTCCTACGATTCGTGACAGATAGTCACTTTTCGTTTCCTCGTTGAATTGAAAGGTCGCTTGGTGTGTTTAAAAAACACTCAAGATTGTGAGGGAAATTAAGTTTTCCTGGCAAAGACGCCGTAATAAAGTCACAGTAATTTAAAAGTTGTCTGTGACAACTTATGTATAAGTGCAGTGTACAACTCTCCTTGGCGACGTGCAACTCCGTTATCACTTTGATGTAATTCCATGTAATTTCGATGTGAGTTTAGGTTATCTGGAACATATTTTATTTGGTTTGGTTCAAGCAAATATTATGGAACTCGTTTAAAATATAAATGCGTAAGCAATTTTGTTGGACAAATGGTGGATTTCGCTATGCAGTTGCACCTGGCGTGGTTAGTTGGTTAGTTAGTAGATTAATTAATTAATTGATAATATTTTCCAAAAGTTAAGTAAATTTTTTTAAAGTACTGTAAAGTCTTAGTAGTGCTACCCCAGACTATTTATTATGAAAAATAATGTCCAAAAGTTAAATATCTAATTCAAGAAACTACATTCATAAGAATTTAAGCTACCAGCTGCACCTGGCGTGGTTAGTTGATGAACGACGTGTCATTTGAAGGTTATAGGTCATTGCCGCTATGGGTAAGAATGTTTTAATTTCTAAGATAGGGGTGCCGTAGCAAAGTTTATTACGTAATCTATGCATGTAATGAATTTTTTTTTGAAGCTTGTAACTACCTCAGGTTGTGTATACAATTCATTATGGCTCGTACGAATAATTTTGTTAATTAATTTGCTAAAAGCTTATTCTGTTAAAATGTAAAGTACAATGAGTACAACAATTTTTTGTAATTAATGGTGTGTTCAACTTTGGAAATTGTTCCTCACCGGTTGTATATAGATAATAGTAAAATATGCAGACAAATAATCATGATATGTTTGCTACATGCTTAATAGTTATCTTGCTTACCACAATTTAAAATTACCAACATGCTGACTTAATAGGGCCTAAGTCCTGTATAATGAAGTTTGAACTTAGATTAATTAATTAATTGATATTTGCCAAAAGTTAAGTAAATTTTTTTAAGTGCTGTAAAGTCTTAGTAGCGCTACCGCAGACTATTTATTATGAAAAATAATGTCCAAAAGTTAAATATCTAATTCAAGAAACTACATTCATAAGAATTTAATTTTTTTATTAAACACACTTAGAATTTAAAAAAGAATATAGAGTTATTTTTGACTTCAGTTCATTACCCAGTAATCATTAAATTTCTCCAAAGTTTGTTAGGCATTTAAAAGGTTAAACTTACCCGAATGTGTACCACGATACAGTGGAAACTAATTGAAACTAAATCAAAGATTTCATGCTTATACTGGTTCGTAAGATATATAGGGCATCTATGTTAGTAGTATTTATGTTTCAGAGTCGCCCTAGTCATCTTTAGTTCAGTGAAGAAGACGACCAGATGTAAGTATCATATGTGAGACAATCAAACTTTGTATTTAAAGTGGTTTGCGATAATAGGTTTCCAAATTTTCTCTTTAAGCAAATTGATTTAGTTAGTTGCTTTATAAAAAATTTAGGTGGCGTCCATTGTCTTGTTTTTCCAACTTTAATAAACCCACTGACCCAATCTCATGCGACGCGGATCAAAAACTCAGTTAGCTAAAAGTCTGAAGAGTTTTCTTTTACTAAAAGCCAATTTTCATCCTAACCTTACCCTGGGCTTGTTACAGTTACATAAGAATTCTCGATAGGTAAAGTAAAAATCTACCACGATCTATTTTATTGTGGATTTGATTTAATATACACCACAATACATAATTTTAGTTCCGATAATTTTAATTCGGCAACGCCGCTATCAATAGTTCAAATGAACTTAAAGCTTACACCTTAGATTATAGAATTTATAAGAGTTACGCCATTTAACAAAACCCATCATTTTAAATAGAGAATTAGCAAAGGCGGAAACAATAAACCACCTGACTTCTTTATATTAAAAATCCTGCAATCTGAACATTTACGACAAGCTTTATAAAACAATCATAAAACAATAATAATTCGTCAATTTTAGTATAGTCGTCTAAATAATGTTTTATATTAGAGAAAATTGCGTGGATAACGTAGCGATCTCTGCAAAACTAGTTTTTGGAACAAACCGATAAAGTTAAAACTGTGCTACTTTATATGGCATTTCGTATACTGTTGTATTGTTACATGTCAAAAATCGGCTATGTATCATATTTAGATTAAGTATAAAAATGTGAGTGAATTCCCGCCACTATTTTAAAATAGACTTGTTCATTTACGTTGCGTTTGCGCAAAAGTGATGAGAAAGTGCGCGGTTTGCGACACGACAGGACATGAGTATTATTAACCACGAGACGTCGAACGGTAACGTTGGCCTGTGTCGTGTATTTTTGTCATTTCCTATTTCAGCATGTAGTTTTCCTTTTATCTCTACCTTCTATCGTTGTCTCTACCTGTATCCTTGCCGCTCCCCTACAAACGAAAGAAGAAGACGAATAAATTTGGACTAACAAGGGCCTGACGCAACCAACCCCAACAAGGGCCCTGAAATTGAACTGCAAGGAGCGTTTTAAGTGAGTACTTTTTATCTTTTTAAGATGCAACTTGTATCATTGTAAACGTATTTGGTATGTGATGCAATTTGACACGTAATTATGTCATAATATCATTATTGTGCAATATTGTGAAGGTGGATCGTATCAGTGTTGCGAACTGTAGTAGTGGCGCTGAACACGGACGCGGGAGTATAACAGTATAATACGAAATTATTGCACGTACCGCATTTTTCAATTGCGTTAACCGTATTATAAATACACATCAATCCAACAAACAGAAAAAAATAATCCTATACGGCACGCAATATTATAATATACTACTTAAAAAGGGGTTTCCCGTTAAGTAAATAAATAAATAAATAAATATTTGTGTTTTAATTTGTGATTAACTTTTGTTAATAGATATCCTTGCTGTTTTGTGATTCTAACCAAGTAATTGTTTTCTGTATTGATGTGAGTCCTACTGCTATGGAACTGGATGGCCTGTCTTTTTCAAGATAAATTTAGCTTAAAATGCACATTTTGAAAGCATTGTTGTGTAGGCGTAGTACACTGTGTGAAGGCGAAGAAAATACACTTCTTACTGGTTATTTCGCAAATTCTAACTTTCATAAGACCCATGTACCTTAAGCTTACGTCCATTGTGAAAGAGGATTGAGAGACACATAATGGTAAAGTAACATCGAGTAAAGGCTACAATACAGACTCTGAGTGGAATTCAAGCAAATAACCGGTTTGTACTCGTTATGTTCTTAGTTACTTCCCTTAATTTCTCTTCTATTGTAACTAAATAAATTCGCTCAAATCCAATCGGTTATAAATGCGGCATCACATATTGAACCGGGATGAATACCTGCAGTACTATTTCTATTATAAGAATTATGCAAAGATTTGTATTTGTAACCTAATAGAATCGTATAACATCATTCAGTGCATCAATTTTTATTAATGCTTGTTACGTACCAAAATTGGCATTGTACATTTTTAAATATGTGACTAAATTCCCCCCACTATTTTAAAATAGATTTGTTCATTTCCGTCATTTCGGACGGTTGCGTTTGCGCAAAAAAATGCGCAAGCGCAGAGTGATGGGCAAGTGCGCGTTTTGCGACACGACAGGATTATTATTAGCCACGAGACGTCGAGCGGTAACGTTTACCTGTGTCGTGTTTTTGTCTTTTCTCTTTTTAGAATGTAGGTTCCTCTATCTTCCCTCTACCTTTTATCGTACCTCTACCTGTATCCTATCGTACCGCTACGAACGACAAGAGGAAAGGCGAATAAATTTGGATCAACAATAGCCAAGACAACAAGGAGAGGCCCTGAGATCAACTGCAAGGCGCGTTTTATATGAGTACTTCGCTTTATTTACTTTTAAAAGTGGTAATTGTATCATTGTAAACGTGTTTGGTATGTGATACAATTTGACACGTAATTATGTCATTATTGTGCAATATTGTAAGACGTGTATCGTATCAGTGTTGCTAACTGTAGCAGTGGCGCTGAAAACGTACACGCGGGACTATAACATGCTTTATGTGAACATAAACAATGATACCTATTGCTACATGCCAAAATTTGGCAATATACATTGTTTCATTTGTAGATAAATTCCCGCGAATATTTTTGAATGAACTTGTCAATTTCCGTTGTCCCGACTCGCGCTAGTGCGGGGTGAATGGCGCAAGTGCGCGCGATGTGATACGACGTGATTAAGCCACGAGACGTCAAGCCAAGAACATCTATCTGGGTTGTGGTGTGTCTTTTTTCTTTGCAGGCATATAAGTTTCAGTATCTTACTTTCTGTCGTCCCTTTACCTGGTTGTTCCCTCTCGTCCCACCTACGAACGAGCATACAGGATGGACCGATAAAATTTGGTGTTAATAATGGCGAAGCCCACCCACAAACATGGATGTCGCGCCTGCGCGGAGTGAAGTGGTGGAGTGCGCGCGGTGTTGGGAGACGGGCGTCGCCGTGGATCAATGTAGTAAGCGTAAGACTACGGATCCCAAGGTCCCGGGTTCAAATCCCGACACGGTCGACTGCTTGAAAAATGGCAGGTGAGCATTTTTCACGAAAATTACGCCCTCGTTCGGATGAGAGGTTAAATGGAGGTCCCGTATATGAGTGTTGTCACGTACGATCCTGAGGTGTTAAAAAATACACGTGAGTAAGCGTTTTACGCTATATGTGCTGTTACGTGCCGAAATCGGCCGTAAACATTCATATAGTTTTAATATGCAGGAATTTCGCGCCATAAATTTAAAAGGCTTGTTGCGCGTATTTCCGTCACTTCAGAAGTGGTTGCGCGAATTTCGCGCCAAAGTGTGTGGACGAGAGAGGAGTGGGAAATTTCCGGGAGACGCTGGGACTTGCCTTTGAAACGTGAATAGGAGTGGTTGGTTTGGTATCGTATCGTATCTTTTATTATGTAGATTCCCTTTGCCTTTTTTTGATTATCGTTCCGCAAACCCGTTCCTTATCGTTCCCTACATAGAAAGAAAACGATCGAATTTGGACGCAACCTGGCCTAACAGCAGTCCACGACCTGAAAAATAACGAGTCCACGGAGCCCCGCAGCCGCTAGCCTGGAGCAATCCTGAAGGAAGCCACGAGCCGCCATCAGGAAGAAATTCCGAAGGAAGCTTCACCTATTCACGTGAGTACCCCTTAGGGGACTTGTAAAATTTATATATATATATATATATATTGGAAATATGTGTTGCAATAATTTGCATGTTGTGTGATGTCATTGACAATTGGCGCGTTAATTTCCACATTAGGTAATATCGTTACCAACTGTCTTTTGTGTCGCTTGTGCCTAGTCGACGGGACGGTAATAGTGTATGGAACTTTGTCTATTGCGCAATACTTAAAACGTGGTAGTACGCGTTATAGGAATTACGCGGCTTTAACTATTGCGCAATAGTATATTAATTGCCCGCAATATAGTATAGCGAACGACCGATGTATAAGACTATATATACCTACCTACTAGATTATGTTTGAATTTCTTCTACACGAACAACATAAATAATTTGAATATCGCAATACACTTGCCCTAATAACTAATAAAATGTACCCGATTTATAATTTATTCATACACATACACACCGAATATTTAGGCAGTTTAAGTATCCTTCCGTGGCTTGGTCATTCAGTAAGTGCTTAACAAAAAATTTTCCAACTTATGTGTAGTAAAAAAGTAATCCGCTTGATATGAGATTACGAATTTCACTGACAAATTGCAAATCAATGAACGTTCGTTAGTTTGTAATTTCATACGTATTTCCCAATTACCTTTGTGATGCGGCATAATTATACAAATTTTAACATACACTTAACGTTGTGGAATTTTTAGAAGAAGTATTTATTATTAATTAGGCTCTAGGATGTAACAATAGGAATCGAATTTCTTTGAATAAATAAATGAATTAACACGTGAAAGGATTATTTTAATTTACTGAATTAATTTGCGTTTTTAACGCCAAAGGGATTTGAGTTGAAAATTATTAAATCGAGTATTTCTTATTAACAGAAAAAAATGTACCGCATGTTTAGAATAAACATATAGCACGCGGTATAGGAGGTGGCAGGGGTAGTATAGAAAACTCAAAATGAGTTAAGGAAGAAAGTTTGTTGTTAGGATCGGAGGTAAGAAAGTCAACGGTAGAAAAAGAAACATCATGGGTTGTCAGAATATCAACGTTAGAAAGAGAAAAAGTACTGGCTGTATGAGAACCAGAAGAATCAGCCTTGCGAAGAGAAACACAAGCAGAGCACGCGACAGTTAGGTTGGATAAAGGGACAGAAACAGATAATATTCCATCGACGTTAGATAAAGGACTAGAAGTATCACAGTTATAAACGAAAACAGCATTGGCTATAGGAGTAGCAACATTAGGGTAAGGAGCAGAATCCGCTAACACTTCAGTAACATTACATAAAGGCATATAGTCAGGTAGAACTTTATCAATCTTACAAGAACAAACAGCATCAGTCATTGTAGCTACGGGTTCATCAACTTCCACAGGATTTTCTCTATCCGTATTAGGAATTATCGTCACTTCAGCTACGGCTGTGATTGCCGGCACGGCAGAAATTTCTTGAGTGAAAGCATTTAAAAAAGGAAAACCATTGAAGAGATACCTGCAAGTCATTAATTTGAAGTATGGGTTTTAATGGTGGTAGAGGCACAGTTTGGGGTGAGAGTGAATAAGTACAGGGAGCAGAAGTAGGAGTAGAATAGGATATAGAACTAGAGACGGAAGAAAGTTTGTTGAAAGTTATATTTGTCGAAGAAAAGCATGTTTTGATAGTAGGAGCAGGATGACCTGGATGAGGGACAGAAGAGAACGGAGAATTAGAAGCAGAAGAAATTTGGCTCCTAGAGCTAAGAACAGAATTTGAAGTACTATTTAAAAACCTATTAGTAGTAGGGTGATAGTTTGGACAATTGCGGCGAGAAACTCCCTTATATCCGCAACCATGGCAATGAAGTACTTGAGGACGAGTACAACGTGTCGAAACATGACCAGGTTTATCGCAATTAAAGCACACGACCTGACGAGTAGAAACAGAACAAGTAGGAAGGACAGTAGAACGTACAGAAGTTTCGGATCTACTCGTAGGCGTCAAAGAAATCTTAACAACTCGGTCATGTGAAGCAAAACTATTTTCCTCAGTAGTAGCAAACTTATAAGCAAAATCCGGTGGTTCAAAATGTTGAATCAGTAAATTAGACAACGACTTCCAGTCAGAAAACCTATGACGGTAACCGCGATACCAAAGTAGTCCTTTAGACTCGAACAAATCCATTGCAGACTCAAATAACTGCAATTCTGACACATGGTCAGCTTGTCGGAGTTTTTCGACCCGTCTCAAAAAATCATGTACGGTAAGAGTGTTTGAAGCACCGGAAATTTTAAATTCCACTCCCACACTGAGAGGCCTTGGTGGGAAGTCGAAAAAGAAGTCATTTTGAATATGAACACGAAAGAAATTGGTAGAAAGTAACTAAATAAAGGCTAACTGTAACTCAATAGAAGTCAAAAGAAAATAAAATTGTTGCAAATACAGGACAATTAAAAACATCCGACGGATAAACTTCGGGAACACCAATAGGAGCGAAACAACAAAATAGAATAGGGCTGTAGAATAAAAGAAAAAAATCGGAGAAAAAACTAACTCTAGACGTGACGGGGCGAACAACATGTACAGAGAGGGAAGGAAGAAAAAAAGAAAAATCTTGGGCGCTAGCGTTTTCAATGGATTAGGATTACTGGCGAAAACACAAGTCCTATAATCTGAAACTCACACCGTAAATAAAGAAAAGAAATAAATAGAAGTTCGAGCGTGAAGGATGAAAACATAAGTATTATCACGCCGAGAAAAAGATACGGTAGTAACTTGGGCGGCAAACAAAAAATCAGGCCAGAAGCAAAACAGAAATGGGCCAGGTACTAAATCGGAATACCACTAAACGAAAACCAAAATCGAAGCGACAGAAAAAATAACTACAACAAAATCGGGGCCAAAGTTACACGAAACAAAATCGAAGCAGAAAAACATTAAATAAACAAACGGAAAAAACCAACCATTCTACACGGTTTTCGTTGTGTAGATTGAAAAGCAAGTAAATATTAATTTCGTTTCACTAATGACCAAAGCTCAAAGTAATATTGTTGTTAAGGAAATAAAATTCGAAAAACACGGTTTATTGGGATAATACTCGGTTTTAATTCGACGAAGCTTTCAATGGAAAACACATAAGAATCAATTATCAGATACCTAGAACCAGTTATCGCCTGTTTAATTTTAACATAAACTTTACGTTGTGTAATTCTTAGAAGAAGTATCTATTATTAATTAGGCTCTAGGATGTAACAATAGGAATCGAATTTCTCCGAGTAGATAAATGAATTAACACGTGAAAGGATTATTTTAATTTCCTGAATTAATTTTCGGTTTTAACGCCAAAGGGATTTGAGTTGAAAATTATTAGACCGCGTATTTCCTATTAACAGAAAAGAATATACGGGATGTTCAAAATAAACGTAACAAACTATAAACCATAAGACATACAAATATGCACACACTTAAACAATATATACAGTGTTGACGACGCACTTTTTCTTTGGCTCTTATTCAATATTTTATTTACAATTCAGTTTTATTCTTCTATTAATCTGTGCAAACCTGTCTATTACATGACAAAGTTTTAACCGATTGTCCAAACTATATTCAATACGAGACTTACCAAATATCTCTTCTTTAAGTAACGAAGTTAAATGTCCTTTGCTATTACTGTGTCTTTTAACATTTTTATGGAAGTTGTTTAAGTTCGAAAAGCCGTTTGAGTTCCAAGAGGTGTTTTCAAAAATATTAAAGAGCAAACAAGGCCAACAAAATAATTTTTTCAGTGTGTCACATCCCGTTAACCATTTATATTTATCATAAAAGTCCATTTTAAGGTGTCTAATAAATTGTTTAACGGAGTGTTCAACTTTAGTTTCTAAATTGATAGGCGGGGTAGGTCTACTTGGAGAAACTGTGTTATATATTTTTTGAAAACTGTACTGAGAAAATCGTTTTTCTAAAATTTTACACACTACGCACACGCAACCACTATTATTACTCTTGTTTGCTTTTAACAAACAATCTTGTGTAAGTGGTTTTCGTTTGAATGGCACCACATTGTGGGTAGAGGTAGAGCGCTACGTAAATTATTGCAAAAAAAGTTTGGATATGTGGTGATCGATTCTAAAAATTTGGTATTGTACTGAAAGCCATTGGGGGACACGGTATTAAAATATTATTTTTGGGTCTGCAAATGTCAGTAAAGCACCACAGATTTTCAGATTATTTTTTCTAATTATAGTTTTCCCATATTAGACCGATGGAGTTCGTCGTGGTTCACCCTGTCTAGTTACACTTTATGCTTATTTTAAAGAGTGTCCTTAACATTCATTGAATTGTTTAAAGTTTTTTTTTTTATTCTCAGCACAATAATCTTTATTATTTTATTCTATTTTATTATATTATATTATGTTTATTATCTTTATTATTAATTATGATATACATATATCTACATATTTGCTCAAACTTTATATTTACATAATTATTAGCATTCTTAAATTCCTTAAAAAAACACATTTCAACTCCCTAATCTGTTCAACCACAAGATTCCCATCCTACACTACTAGCTAACTCTATTATTCAATCCATTCGTCGTGCCGCAGCCACTACTATTTCGACAAGACACTACGTTACACGCACGACACCCTGGTGGAGTCCCACACTACAAGAAACCAAGCAGACTCAACACCTTACGCCACAAAATTCAACGTTTACGAAGACTCGCAGTTCACAATGGGCACAGAATTTCATCAACTACGTTCATCCTTCAAAAGAAGCATCTATGAAGTCAAGAAGGATGATCTAAAGAACATGGTTGACTATCCAAGTGCCGATCCCTGGAAAACCTATCGCAAGTTAGTTAAATCCTAACAACACCTACATCACTTCCTCATCACCCCACCATCCAAAAACTTTATCTCTCCTTATACACACCGTTATTCCTCCCAAATCTATGGACGTCCCCTTCCAACAATACCGAATCATCAACAATTGTGCATTCTCTCCAAACACCCCCCCCCCTCCCTGATGATACTCTCGACACTGACCTTTTCCAAATTAAATCCTTATAAATCTCCAGGTCCTGATAATATCCCCAACATAATTATCCAAAAGTATTAGCCAGTCATCCGTCAACCTATCCACAAGCTATTCCAAAAATGTCTAACCACCGGTACCTTTCCTGACACCTTCAAACATGCAAATATCATCCTTCTTCTAAAACCAGCAACTCTCCGAAGATCCACGTTCCTACCAACCAATCGCCTTCCTTTCAACCATCGGTAAACTTCTACAAAAATTAATCCTACACAAACTCCAGTTTCACATTGATAACAATTCCTTAATTTCCAACAACCAACACGGTTTTCGACAAGGTCACAACGCTGAACAAACTATCCACTCCCTAATCTCCTAAGTCCAATCATCACAATCTAAATATATTCTAGCAAGTTTCCTCGACTTTCACTCTGCTTTTGATTTCCTCTGGAGGCCCAATATTCTTAATCCAACTAAAGATACTAAGTTTCCCCTCCGATATTTTCAAAATCATCCAATCATACCTAACTCCCCGTACAGCAACCCTCCAAACAAGCTATTCATTCTCCACCACGAACCTATCACAAGGCTGTCCTCAAGGATCTATTCTTTCCCCCACTCTGTAGAACCTAGCCATCAACTCTTTCCTTGACCTCATCATCGCTAATACAGACACCTTTGCTTACGCAGACGACCTCACATTCTTTATCTACGGCAACTCCCGTCTTCAACAACAATCCTAATCCAACACATCGAACAATGGTCAATCTTTAACAAACAACCCATCTCCCCTGTCAAATCTAAAATGTTGCTCCTAAAAGGATTCCTCGACCCTCGCCGAAGTCCTACTATCCACATTTTGGGAACTCCCCTAACCTTATCCGAATCTGTTCCATAACTTAAGAAACTTCGGCGCCCTCGTAAGAAAGAACTATAATTTAAACGAAGTCTTTTAAATTTTATGGTGATTACGCCAATTGAGACTAAATTTCAGTAAATTTATTACGCTACGTCGATGGAAAAGAAATTGATTTAAAAGAGATTTTTAAAATCCTGGAAGATAATTTAATCAAACTAGGGAAACTTAGGAAGCTTCGGCGCCCTCGTAAGAAAGAACACTAATTTAAAAGAAGTTTTCTAAATTCTATAGTGATTGCGCCAAATGAGACTAAATTTTAATGAATTTATTATGCTACGTCGATGGAAAAGAAACCCATTTAAAAGAGATTTTTAAAATCCTACGAAATAATTTAATCAAACGAGAAACTGTACATTTTTTAATAAAAGAAATTTATTTAAAATAGTTGGTTTAAATTCAGGGGTGATTTAATCAAGCAAAACACTAATCTTTAGTAACTTAATGGCACTTCCCCGATTGGAAAGATACCGATTTAAATGAGATTATTAAAGTTTTGGCCTAATTTAATCAAACGAGGGACTTTACATCTTTTAATGAAGGAAATTTATTTAAAAGAGGTGGTTTAAATTCAGAGATGATTTAATCAAACAAAACACTAATCTTTAATAACTTAATGGCACTTCCCCGATTGGAAAGATACCGATTTAAATGAGATTTTTTAAATCTTGGGCTAATTTAATCAAACGAGAAACTTTACATCTATTAATGAAGAAAATTTATTTAAAAGAGATGGTTTAAATTCAGAAGAGATTTAACCAAACAAAACACTAATCCTTAGTAACTTAATGGCACTTCCCTGATCGGAAAAAAACCGATTTAAATGAGATTATCAAAGTACTGTGCTAATTTAAACAAACGAGGAACTTTACATCTTTTAATGAAGGAAATTTATTTAAAAGAGATGATTTAAATTTAGGGGTAATTTAATCAAACAAAACACTAATCTTTAGTAACTTAATGGCACTTTCGTGATTGGAAAGGAACCAATTTAAATGAGATTTTTAGACTCCTGGGTTAATTTAATCAAACGAAAAACCTTACATCTTTTAATGAAGGAAATTTATTTAAAAGATTTGATTTAATCAAACAAAACATTAATCTTTAGTAGCTTAATTGCATTTCCCTGATTGGAAAAAAACCGATTTAAATGAGATTTTAAAGTCCTGGGATCATTTAATCAAACGAGGAACTTTACATCTTTTAATGAAGGAAATTTATTTAAAAGAGATGGTTTAAATTCAGGGGTGATTTAATCAAACACAACACTAATCTTTAGTAACTTAAGGCACTTCCCTAATTAGAAAGAAGCCGATTTAAATGAGATTTTTGACGTCCTGGGTTAATTTAACCAATCTTTTAACGAAGGAAATTTATTTAAAAGAGTTGGTTTAAATTCAGGGGTAACTTAATCAAACAAAACACTAATCTTTAGTAACTTAATGGCACTTCCCTGATTGGAAAGGAACCGATTTAAATTAGATGTTTGACGTCCTGGGCTAATTTAATCAAACGAGAGACTTTACATCTTCTAATGAAGGAAATTTATTTATGAGATGGTTTAAATTCAGGGTGTTTTAGTAAACTTTGGCGCCCCCACAAGAAAGGGCCTGATTTAAATGGGATTTTTTTTAAATTCTAGGGCGATTAAACTAAACAAGGCCCTAAATAAAGTCCACCGATTTAAAAGAGATTTTTTAAATTCTGACTAATTTAATCAATAAAGGGACTGAATTTTAATAATCTTCTGCACTGACCTTGATAATACCTTTAACTAAATTATGTAATCTATACTTACTAGTTATATAATTTGGTTGTAAAACTTGTCTCAATTAGCAGTCTATTAAATATCCATTCAATAAATTATCACATACCTTGGTTCTCACTTCAGCCCAGTGACCAGAACAACAGGTTTAACAGCAGAGCAAAACTGCCTTCAAAACTAGAACTTATGAACAAGTGAAGAAGGATTATTTTCGTATTACGCTAACCTTATCTGAATCTGTTCCATAACTTGGTATTCACCTAGAAACCCGACTAAAAGTGCACACCCACCTCCAAAAAATCCGATCCAAGACTAAGATGCTCCTGTATAACATCCAACAAACCCTATCGAAATCAATCTAACTAACGCTATCTACATGAGGACTAATCCTTAATAATATCATTATCCCCATCATCCGATACGCTGTTGACTCTGTATCCCCTGACAACCCCCCACTTGCCTAGAATCTTAAATCCGATCATACGCTCTTACATTACCCCGAGCATTCCGGACCACCTCTACTGCAGCCTTATACACCATTCTAAAACCCCCCCTAGACATCCAGCTGCACCACTTCTTACGGTTAAAAAAACGCAGTTCTTACAGTTTAAAAACGTTCATTCATACAGTTAAAAAGTTCATAAATACATCGCGCAAGCGCGATGAAAAAGCGATGGCTTTAGCGCGGCTATCTGCCAATGACGTCACCAATGCAAAAATTAAATTACGCAATAATCGGAAAACATATAACTTTAAAGACAATTGATTATATCCGCGAACAAATTAAACTATGAAGTACTCACATAATAGGTCCAGATTCCCACGAAGTACGCCAATCGTCCTTCAGGATAGGTTAAGACGGCGTCAGCACGTCCATAAGGGCGGCATGCTGCCCCTTTTTAGGCAGTTAAAGATGGTACTGCTCCGGTGCTGTCGGCGGAACATGGACATCCGGCTCGTCTAGGGTCGTGGAGTACGGTTCGCCAAGGCTACAGATTACCTATCTATGCAGGGAAAAACGGGAACATGGTAAAGGTCGACAAACAAAGACAATCAGGCAAGGGAATCTACATAGGTGAAGATAAGGCACGATACGATACCTGACACGACCACACTCCTTGAAGATCAAAGGCAAACAGCCTCGTTCAAGCGTCTAACGGAAATCTCTCACCACTTTGTCCCTACTCCACTCGCGTCGCGCGATCTGGCGCAACGCACTGTGACGTAACGGAAATACGCGCCCCGAGTCTTTGGAAATTGTGGCGCGAAACTTCCGCACATCAAAATTAACCTAAAACAATGTTTAAGGGCCAATTTGATTGGCACGTAACACACTTCGTTCAAAACCGCAACGTAAAATTCCTTCGTACAATCCATCTTCACAATGAAACATTATCCCCAGACACATACCGTAAAATCCCTACTTCCGATATCAAAACCGGTATTTACAACTCCCCCCTTCATTCCTGACAAGAATCTGGCCCCACTCCGAAATCGGCAGATACACCCACCTAATAAATCCTACCATTACCGACATCCCCAGTCACATACAAAATTCCAGTCGCACAACTATCCAATTTCTGACTAGTTATGGCAAATTCCGATCCAAATTACACTCCCTCCACTTAATCCCTTCCTTATTATGCCCATGAAACCATCTTGATTCCCTAGCAACTCCTAAATATCTCATACACCATCGCACCGTCGCCCTCACACCCATCCGAAACAAATTCAAACACACCATCCAACTATACCTATATTCCCCACTACCTAATTTAAAATTCCTAGTCACATATTTTCCCCTTCCTCTTCACGACTTCCTACAAGAAATCCTAGATAACAAACCACCTATACCCACACCATCCCAACCCCAAACCTACGATTTAAACTCAACACCAAGTGGAAACTACATCTGAATCCAACATCTCCATCCACTCTGCCGTGGATCAACATTAAGACGTGAGCAGAAGGTCATAAGCGAGTCACACAGAAGACCACCAGAATTTAATTTCATTTGTTTTACTTTATTTGTATTACTATTAGATTGTACAAGCTAGAATGGGCCAATGGCCAGAGTATGGCTTAAAATAAGTAAGATTTTCACTCACTTCACAAGTGAACGTTATAGTTACTATGGAGTTGCACATTTACTTTTAGATTATTCGTCTCCGATGCGAAATAATCCACATATTGCAAACAAACGGATGTTGAGCAATACGGGACTATAAAAGTATTTTTGCAATACAGAATAATCACACAAATGAATGTTTCTTAGAATCCGAGAGTAAATGCACTTATACAATAGTTCTTTATGAGAAATAGCCACAAATTGCATGCGAATAAACGTTTGTTAATATGAGATCCTAGATGTTTTTGTGGCGTAGTATAATCATATAAATTGTAGGCACCCAGACGTTCGTGTACGTGTAAAGTACTTTTACGAGTGTCGCACGACAGTAATGCCGTGGCTCCACAGACAAACTAGGTTACTGTTACACATAGATATTATTATTAAAACACAAATCATTTAACACGCATATCAGAACTATCTGCAATAGTTTTAGCAACAACTGTTCTAATATGCGTGTTAAGTGATTTGTGTTTTTTAATAATAATATCTATTTCTAACAGTAACCTAAACTATCATTGCAGCGACGGCATTAATGCCGCGAGATGCTCGTCTTTTTTGAGATGCACTATATTCACACAAATTACATAGCAATTGACGCTAATGCATATGTTTGTGCAAATCACTTTTTCGCGACGAGCTATAATCACACAAATTTCATGCGAATGGATGTTCATTAGCATGCGAATGATAATGTACTTGTAAATTACTTTTGCGTGATGTGATGTAATCACACAAATTACATGCTAATAAACGTTCGTTAGCAGGCGAGTGAAAATGACTTTTTAGATGACTTTTTTGTGATACGGTATATCACACAAATTGCACCTGAATGGACGATCATTAGTATGCAACCGAAAATGTTTTTGTAAATTACTTTTATATGGTGTGGTATAATCACACAAATTGCACGCGATTGAACCTTTTGTGTGGGTATAATTCTTTTTTATGTGAAATAGCAAGAAATTGCACTCGAACAGGCGTTTGTTAATATCGTACATGTCTTTGTGAATAACTATTTTGTGGTGTGGTATAATCAAACAAATTGTACGTGCCAGGGCGTTCGTTAGTATGCGACCTAAAATGTATTTGTAAAATACTCTTTAATGATACGCTATTTTCACACAAATTACATAGCGAGTACAAGACCACAGAATTTAATTTCATTTAATTGTTTTTTTTCAAAACTAAAAAGTAGGAAATTTAAAAAATTTACGAAATTTAACAATAAATTTACTTTGAAATGCCTTCAAAATTTGCACATTGTTAATTTAAAAAATATAAGTTTAATATATTTTTAATTAACAATCTAGCTTAATCATAGATTAATTTAAATTAGTTACAAATTTAATTTGGAAAAATAACTTTGGTTTTTAAACAAAGTTTATTAATTTGGAAAAATCGTTAAATTAAAATTATTATCCGCATGTTTAATTTTAATAATAAGTTCATTTTTTTGACAATACAGTAAATTAATTTTTGAAAAACTTCAAATCAATTTTAAAAAATAGGTTCAAAATTTAATTTTGAAATAATTCATTTAATTTTGAAAAAAGTTCAAATTTAATTTGAAATAGTTTCAAATTTAAATTTGATATAGTCAAAATTTAATTTTGAAATAAGGTTCAAACTTTAATTTGAATAGGTTCAAATCAAATTTAAAAATAGTTTCAAATTTGAAAAAGTTCAAAATCAATCTTAGAAATAGTCATTTAATCTTTGATAATAGTCTACATTTAATTTTGAAATAAGTTCATAATAAAATTCAAATCGAATTTTTGGAAAAAAAACTTGTTTTATTATTTTTTATTTTTTTATTTACCTTAGGTATTTTTTAATTATTAAAATTTTTAAATTAATATTACTTAAGCACCAAAAGTTGTAAGAAAACGGGAAACTATAAAATCTAATAAAATAATCATAAATAAATTCTTTTTTTTTTGTATTATAAAAAAAATAAATAAAAATAAAAATAAATAAAAAAAAGGTTAACCTTCTTTAATTAATCCCTGCAGCTCTTTTTTCGTTTTTGGTTTATTAATATAAAAGAACTTTAAAATAACTTATGAAGAATTGGGAAAGTTTAAGAATTATTGAACAATTTATCAATTTTTATCAAATTATAAAACTGCAGAATCATTAACACCGGAAAATACCGGAAGTGCAAAATCAAAACCAAATTAAACAGTAGGTTCGGATAACGAAATAATTAAATTAATTTAAATGACTCTTATAGGCGGACAAAAATAAAAAGCTAAAACATTTTAAAAGAAAACTTAAAAACCATTTAATCTAGGGTTAGAATTTGAATAAACCTTCATAAATATTTAATCCAAATTAAAAATCGGAAAAAAACATTAAATAAGGGCCACGCAAATCGAAAAATTTATTCCCATTCTAAAGAACTTATTTCAGAGTTTTAATTAAATAACACCTCAAAGATGTTAGTAAATTTAGTTATTAACATTAATACTTTATTGAATGCTTACTTTCTTTAAAGGTCGAATTTTATTAAATAAGATAGTTAAAACTTAAAAGGACACCTACGAGGCTACTTAAAATAAGGATAGTAAGGGTTTAGGATGACTTAAAAAAGAATCCTTTAATAACCATTTTGTAAACTTTTTGAACGTTCTTAAGAAATAAAAAGGATTCTAACTTTAACCGAAACGGAAGAGTTGAAAAATTTTAAAACAACAATTGATTATTTAAAATTAATTATTTATAGTTATTTCTGATTGAAGATATTTAAATGAATGTGTTTTAAATTAACCCAAATATCCGGCCGGAATTCCGATACCAAAAAAAAAGTATACGGACAGCGGAAACCCAAAATAATTCTCCATAAAATAAAAGTTTACAGAATTTGGAACCCCTTTGTGATGTTTAACCATTAATCATTATTGAAACAAAAATCCATTTGCACAAAAAGGATTTTTAATTCTTATTAATGGTCTTAAAAAGAATTTTTACTTTTTTTTTTTTATTATTTGAATTATTTCTTTTTAAATTAAAATTCCTTTTTTTTAAAATAGAACATTTTTTCAAAATTTAAAGTATAAAAATATTCTTCCCAGTTTACGAGACATTAAATAAACCAATTATTAATCTTCAAAACTTCCTCTTCGCAAAAGCTCTGATTATTTTCATTTTTCTCCTAACCGTTCCGATTATCCTTCAGCTCTTAAGAACAAATGAATTAAAATCCATTTAAATTATTCCCCGTTTAAAAGAAGAGTCAAACGACGTTTTTTTGGTCTTTTAACCTTCTCAAAAAGGGTAATTGTAAGACCCCAAAATTAAGTTTATTTTAATAATAATTAATTTTTTCATAATATAAGCGCAACTAAATTACATATTTTATTCAAATGTTTAAAAAAAATTTTAATGTTTGGAAAAATGATTTATTTATCTTAGTGAATTAATCAGTTCTTTTTTATAAAATATATCAAAAAATGTTTTAAATAAAATTTCAAATATTTAAATTAAAACAAATTTTAAAACGATAAACCTTTTTTAAAATTTATTTATAATATAATAAAAAAAATAAAAAAATGTTTTTCTCACAAATCTAAATATTTCATTTAAATCCATGATTCCTTAATCTATTTTAATTCCAATGTTCCATTCTATTTTTTTCATCCTTTTTTTTAAAACCCAAACTAGTAATTTTTAATTTAAATTTTTTTTGCTTTAAACCTTTAATTCCCTTGGTTGTACCATACAAGCTTTAAGTTTATGCTTAATTTTTTTCGTTTAAAATTTCTAACATATTATTTATTTTTTTTTATTAATTATTTTTTTATTTTATGTTTTTTTATTATATTAATCAAAATTTCTAAATAAACGGTAATTTTTCAAATTTTACTTTTTAAATGGTAAATTAACATATTTAAAATTTTCTTTTTTTAAACCTAAACCCTATTTTCCTGGTTTTCTTTCATTTTAATTAGATTGGCACCCGACGGGGCCGAACCACCAAAACAGTTTAAAATTAAAACAAACCCAATCTTTAATTAATAAACGACGCCTCCCACACAGCCAAAAAAAAGACGAAAATTAATTTCTAAAAGCCCTATCTTCAAACTTTTTCCATTTTCAGATTTAAATTATTTTAAAACAAAAAAAATTGAATTTATCTAAACTCTTTTTCAATTATTAATTAATTTTTTTTGTTACTTTATTTATAAAAATGTTTTAATATTTTGCTACTTTATTAAATAAATTTAATTTGTTACTAAATTTAAACTAATTGTGAAACTGGCCTTAATCGAACTAAATTTTGACCAATTGGCACTTTTTTTCCGGTTAGTTCTTTATTTTTTTACCGTAAAATGCTCATACTCCACATTTTTTCAAAGTAAAATAATTAAAATTAAACCGGCGTAAATTTAAATTAATTAAGATTATTAACAAACAAAAAAAAAACAACCCTATTAACCTTAATTTACCCCCTATATAGGGAGGAAAGTTAAGAAAAATTTTATGTATTTAAATTTTTTTAAGAAATCAGTGAATTAAGAAAATGGGAAATTATTAATTAATAAAAAGGTAAAAAAAAATTAAAAAAGAAATTGATGAAAAATTAGGTTGAAAACTGGTAGTTTTAAATTTATGAGAACAAAAAAAAATGGGATGGATGGTAAAAAATTAATTAAAAATAAAAGAAGCAAGGGTGATAAGAACGGATAAAAGGTTTAATGCAAAAAAATAATTTATCTTTTAAATAAACGTTGTTTAAAGTAAATTTCATTTGAGGACTTAAAAGGGATTTTAGCTTTTTTTTCTGATTTAAATAAATTTAAAATTGAAATAAATGATTTTGGAATAAGCACCCTCACGTTACCTTCAACCCTCAAGCCCAATCCTCCCCACAAATCCACATGGAATCCAATCTCTACCCTCTTACTTCCACACCCCCCCAAAATAACCACTCCCATTAAATCTTTCTCTTAAACAAACCCCCCACCCAACTTAAACAGAAACACCCCGATAAGAACCATTATTTTTTTTTTATTAGGGCAGCTAAAAATTTCCTAATTGTTTTTTTTCAAACTAAAAGTAGGAAATTTAAAAAATTTACAATAAATGCCGGTTTTAAATATAGTCCTTTTCTAACTTATTGAGTATCCCTACTTTTTCAAAACATTCTTTTTTGTAATTTTGCTTTTATAATGTAAATAAAACGAAAAGCCAAAAAGAATTTAAAAAAAAAAATTTATTTTTTAAGTAAGCATAAAATCTTAAAAAATAAAATTTCCAAGTTTGTCTTCCTTTCTTAATTTATAATTCTTCAAATGCAATTATATTTATTAATTGATTAAATTTCTTTCCACAGGTGACAAGAATAACCAAAATAAATAGAATAAAAAAAAAGTTAAGTCTAAAGACGGGCCCTATTCGGGCCTCAAGCGGTGTTGGGGTCGTTAAACCGAAAAGAGAGAAAAAAAGAGAAAAAATCAAACCACTAAAGAAACTCCGAATCCTTTCCGAAGAACATTTATTGAAACAAATAAAGATTGCTTGAAAACAAAAAAATAAAAAAACTATAAAAACTCCAACATAAACAAATTTTAGCCGTTTTCACATCGAAGACCCTTTTAAAATTGGAATAATAAAACACAAAAATAATTCAATAATTTTGAAACCAATTAAATGTAAATTTGCTGTTAAAATCATTAAAATTCAAACCCAACTTACAAATTTGTTTTTAAAAAATCGAACAATGAAAAAAAAAATTTAAAATTAATTAAGAGAATATTTTTTTGAATAAATTTGAGATAAAATTTAGGAATAAATAAAAAAATATTAAAAAAACGGTAAGGTTTCCAAACAGCCTTAAAGGGCGAAGTTGCCCGTAGACCCAAACTCTCCGCCAATCCGGGCGCAAACCACGAGAAAAAGAAGAGAAAGGGTTGAAATCGAAAAGAGGTGAAAAGGAAAAGGAATCACCAGAAGTAGATTTTGAGTTCGAGTCCAGAGACTAAATTCAACGATAATATTAAATCAAAATTAATAAATGCATAATGAATAATTGTCAGTAGAATTGTAATTATAAATAATATAATTAAATTACAATCTAGCTGAGTTCTCAATATACTGAATTTAACATCATAGTATATAATTATTAATATTTATTTATTTACATTGACTTATAACTTATTGAAGTAACTTCACAACACAATGATAATTGATTATATCATCTATTGTCAATTTAATATTAATTATATTATGTGTAAGTGAAAATAACTTAACAATTGATCATACACGATAACGTAATTTATAATCTATGTAATGCATCATTAATTACGATATACATGAATATGAATTAAGTTTTGAGAAATACATGCTATACATAAATTAATTTGAATTAGATTAAGTGACAATTAATTTATAAAGATGGTTTGAGTCAAATTTATGGTATAACAGTGTATTTAAAAGAATTTGGTCAACAATTGTGATTTAGAGATACTATGATTTAATTATTTAATAGATTACTTATGTTACAATGCTGAGAATGCATGTTTTAGAATACATAGATAGTTTAAAATATATATGTAAAAGTTTAATTTTTTTAAGTAAATTAGAAATATTATAAAAATAATATTGATGTGTAAGTGTCAACATACTATAAATTATCATTTACTCATAAAGTTAATATTATATAATACTTATGTTATTTATTAATATATAAATATTATTTTATATATGAATCATAATAATTTAATTAAATTCATCACTTTCATGATTATATTATTAATATTATATATTTTTATAATTAATTTATCAATATTATAATAAATATTCAATGATTAGCATAATACATAGATAAATGACAATATCGATCAGTACTATAATGTAGCATCATATAAAATAAAACAAATATTAATATACATAATAATACATCATACTAATAGCAATATAATCAATTATATATGGAATATTATAACAATAATTAAATTATTAATACATAGTAATATCTAAATCTTACTCTACTATTGTATGATAATTATATAAAATATTATACATTATAAATAGATTAATTATATAAATAATTATTATAATAATATCTAATATATAAAATTATTATATATATATAGAATAATTGATGAAATAATGTATAACGAAATATTAAAACTAACTATTAATAGATGTAAATATATCAAAAAATTAATAAGAAAATATATAACATATACTATATTATATGATTTATAAAATCACGAGAATATAAATAAACTAACTCGAATATTAATAAATATTAAAAGAATGAATTAATCATATAACAAACTATGTTTATATAATAATTACATGTATACTATGATAATTAATAATATTATACTATATTAATGTTATATATAAAGACATATATCGATAAATTATAATAATATACATATAAATTAATTATCTATCTAACGTATAAATAATCGAACTGAAAAAATAATTATAAGTAATAATTTTAGAAATTCATATATATTTAAGTATCATGAATCCTATCTTACTTACGATAAAACATATAATTAATATATTAAATTAATTGTAACATATGATATATACAAAAATCAAGTACATAAGAGTTAATATAAAGATATATTATCAAATAATTGATTATATATATTATTCATTAATTAGATCTGAATTCTATACTATCTTGATTTTACTTTATTTGTATTACTATTAGATTGTACAAGCTAGAATGGGCCAATGGCCAGAGTATGGCTTAAAATAAGTAAGATTTTCACTCACTTCACAAGTGAACGTTATAGTTACTATGGAGTTGCACATTTACTTTTAGATTATTCGTCTCCGATGCGAAATAATCCACATATTGCAAACAAACGGATGTTGAGCAATACGGGACTATAAAAGTATTTTTGCAATACAGAATAATCACACAAATGAATGTTTCTTAGAATCCGAGAGTAAATGCACTTATACAATAGTTCTTTATGAGAAATAGCCACAAATTGCATGCGAATAAACGTTTGTTAATATGAGATCCTAGATGTTTTTGTGGCGTAGTATAATCATATAAATTGTAGGCACCCAGACGTTCGTGTACGTGTAAAGTACTTTTACGAGTGTCGCACGACAGTAATGCCGTGGCTCAATGACAAACTAGGTTACTGTTAACATAGATAATTATTAAAACACAAATCATTTAACACGCATATCAGAACTATTGCAATAGTTTTAGCAACAACTGTTCTAATATGCGTGTTAAGTGATTTGTGTTTTTTAATAATAATATCTATTTCTAACAGTAACCTAAACTATCATTGCAGCGACGGCATTAATGCCGCGAGATGCTCGTCTTTTTTGAGATGCACTATATTCACACAAATTACATAGCAATTGACGCTAATGCATATGTTTGTGCAAATCACTTTTTCGCTACGAGCTATAATCACACAAATTTCATGCGAATGGATGTTCATTAGCATGCGAATGATAATGTACTTGTAAATTACTTTTGCGTGATGTGATGTAATCACACAAATTACATGCTAATAAACGTTCGTTAGCAGGCGAGTGAAAATGACTTTTTAGATGACTTTTTTGTGATACGGTATATCACACAAATTGCACCTGAATGGACGATCATTAGTATGCAACCGAAAATGTTTTTGTAAATTACTTTTATATGGTGTGGTATAATCACACAAATTGCACGCGATTGAACCTTTTGTGTGGGTATAATTCTTTTTTATGTGAAATAGCAAGAAATTGCACTCGAACAGGCGTTTGTTAATATCGTACATGTCTTTGTGAATAACTATTTTGTGGTGTGGTATAATCAAACAAATTGTACGTGCCAGGGCGTTCGTTAGTATGCGACCTAAAATGTATTTGTAAAATACTCTTTAATGATACGCTATTTTCACACAAATTACATACCAGTGGCCGTTAATTACTATGCAACTACATATGTTGGTTCAAATCACTTTTTGGCAACAAGCTATAATTACACAAATTGCAGGCGAATGGACGTTCGTTAGTATGCGACCGAAAATGTCTTTGTAAATTACTTTTATGTAATGTAGTGAAATCACACAAAATGCATGCGAATGGACGCTCGTTAGTATGCAACCGAAAATGTTCCCGTAAACTACCTTTATATAGCGTGGTAAAATCACACAAATTGTATGCGAATGAAGTTTCGTTAGTATGCGACCGAAAATGTCTCTTTAAATGACTTTTGTGTGATGTGGTATAATCACACAATTTTCACACAAATGGACGTTCGTTAGTATGCAACCAAAAATGTTTTTTTAAACTGCTTTTGTATGATGTGGTATAATCACACAAATTGCACGCGAATGGACGTCCGTTGGTATGTGACCAAAAATGAGTTTTTAAACTACTTTTTCGTGATGCGGTATAATCGCACAAGTTGCATGCGAATGGACGTTCGTTAGTATGCGACCGAAAATGAGTTTTTAAATTACTTTTGTGTGGTGTGGTATAATCACACAAATTGCACGCGAATGCACGTTCGTTAGTATGTGACCAAAAATGAGTCTTAAAACTACTTTTTCGTGATGCGGTATAATCACACAAATTGCAAGCGAATGGACGTTCGTTAGTATGTGACCGAAAATGTGTTTTTAAATGACTTTTGTATGATGCGGTATAATCACACAAATTACACGCGAATGGACGTTCGTTAGTATGCGACTGAAAATGAATTTTTAAGCTACTTTTATTGCATGCGGTATAATTACACAAATTGCACGCGAATGGACGTTGGTTAGTATGTGACCAAAAATGAGTTTTTAAATTACTTTTTCGTGATGCGGTATAATCGCACAAGTTGCATCCGAATGGACGTTCGTTAGTATGCGACCGAAAATGAGTTTTTAAATTACTTCTGTGTGGTGTGGTATAATCACACAAATTACACGCGAATGGACGATCGTTAGTATGCGACCGAAAATGTCTTTTGAATGAACCTTTTCTGTGGGTATTCATCACGTGCTGTATCATTAGACAATTATTAAGCGTTATTTTCTATAGATCAGTTATTAATACAAATGTTCTTTGCTTCAATTTATGATTCATAACAACCCTGAACGTGTTTACGCGTAAGGTTTCTTTTAGGAGAATTTACGAATTTTACACTAAAAAATTGTTTTTTTTGCGTATGTGAAAATCCTTTAAAGCTCTTGTAATTAATACTTGTAATTTATAACATAGCACTTTCCTTAGATGTTAAATCTTGAACGATGTAGTATGTATGCCCAAAACAAGGTCCATCTTGGTTGTAACTAGCACACAGT
Source organism: Platerodrilus igneus (assembly GCA_036346225.1). Lineage (NCBI taxonomy): Eukaryota > Metazoa > Arthropoda > Insecta > Coleoptera > Lycidae > Platerodrilus > Platerodrilus igneus. Next base: position 83,540 of record JARFIW010000031.1, read on the forward strand.
GTTGCCAATGTTGAAATTGAAAATTATACACAAAGTGGTTCTAAATTATCCGATTTGCTCCTCCACTAATTAGAAATATCTATCGTAAAAATAAGAAATGAACTTTAATAGTTAGCAAAACAAAGTTTTATAAAAAGAATACGTTTTTCTAAAAGTATCTAATATTTACGCATTTTCTCTAAGTTAACTCTATAAGAAAAGAAATATGTAACGTTACATACAGTGTGTCTGTCTATAAGTCGGCTATCATAAGAATTTCACAGAAATGATATATACAAAAGTTGTGTAACTTTTTATTTGCAATAATATGTCAAAATAAAAAAAACAATGGAGCATCAAATTTTTGAGATATAGCAAATACATTCAAAATTTTAAATGGAACATACCCATTGTTATTACATATTCTTAATGTGCTTAGAATTTTCTTTCCAACGACATATCACTCAATAACAATTAATCATAGAAATCGATTATTAAATAGCGCTTAACACATACCTAATTGAAATAGACATTCAAAACAGTGGTCGGCAAAACAATTGCTAGCGCTTACCTAAACGCAGAAATTGATAAGAACTACAACAGAAAGAAATACTAAATTACAAAATTAATTTAAAACGTTAAATATTATGTTCCGTGCATTTATATTTCCAATGCTCCACCAGAAGGTACTACATTGGCCAGAAGGCGAGTTTTTTGTTGCCTGGAAATTTAGAATTTTGCCGAACCCTTGCCATTCCAGACAAGGTAGGGATCTTTAACGTACGTGACAACACTCACACACGGGACCTCCATTTTACCCATTATTCGAACATGGGCGTAACTTTTGTGAAAAATGCTCACCTGTCATTTTTCAAGCAGTCGGCCGTATCGGGATTTAAACCCAGTACCTTGGGATCCGTAGTCTTACACTTACTACATTGATCCACGGCGACGCTCAATATTATGTTCCACATGGCTTCCGTTATTTGCAAGACATCGCTGAGATCTAATTATTAAATTTCTTCGTGTTTTGTTCAACATACATGGTGTTATTTGACCATACGCTCTTCGAATGCGATCTTTAAGAATATCAAGACTCTCTGGGCGCGTTTCATAAACGTGTTCCCAAACAAAAAATCTAAACCGAAAAATGTGGTGATCTTGTTGCCAGTTTATGAGACCTACATTTCCGATCCATATTGAACCAAACATGAAGATCAACAATGCGGAATTAAATTACTAAGAAACAACTGTCAATTGTTTCGCCGCCCACTGTTTTGAATGTTTATTTCAAATAGACGCCTGATGTTAAGCGCTATTTAGTAATCGATTTCTGCGTTTAATTGTTAAATAATTATTCTTGAGTGATATATGGTTGGAAAGAAAATTTTAAGCACTTTCAGAATATGCAATAATAATGCGCAAGTTCCATTTAAAATTTTGAATTGATTTGCTATATCTCAAAAATTTGATGCTCTATTGTTTTTTATATTTTGACATATTATTGCAAATAAAAAGTTATACAACTTTTGTATATAACATTTCTCTGAAATTCTTATAATAGTCGAGATATTCGCTGTGACCCTAAACAAACAAACACACTGTATATTTACATAGACTGTGGCATTTATTTATTTTTATTCAAATTTTTGCATTTAGCATTTCTTTGTTCGGTGTGAATAAAACGCAGCCACCTTCATCTTTAATACGGTGGCTAAAATAGCTTTCAAAGCTAAAAGTATTAATAGGTTCCTCTTGTTTGATTTTACATTATGCAGATCACTAAATTTTCTCTCTACTGACGCATTTGAAAAGGGTAGTATGAGTAGCTAAAAAATAACTTTTTTTAAGTTGGGAAATATTTTTTTATTAGCAGCATTTTTTAAATTGAAGACTGTTGCATGCCAAAATTGGCAATGCACATTGTTTAATATGTAAATTTCCGTCGTTCCCAAGTCGCGCCTGCGCGGAGTAAATAGCACAAGTGCACGCGGTGTGATACGACATCATTAGACTAAGAGACCTGAAGGCAAGAACATCTACCTGTGTCGTGTGTCTGTCTTTTCTCTTTTTTAAGTTTTACGTCATCATCGAACATTCAATGGAATTTGTGACAATAAATACTTTATGCGTGCATCCTACAGTTTGAGTGAAACATTTTATATACCGGCAGTGAGTGCGTGAAGACAGTCGTACTCGAGCCTTTACAGAAGCAAGTCGCATCCGAACTCCTTGCAGAAGCCGGTTGTATTAGAGCTTTTGAAAGCGAGACCATCACCCGATTCGTGCGTGTTACTGGTTCTCCGTCGAAAGCTTTTGTGCGTGAACGTTTCATTTGCCCACAGCGGCACAGGATAAAAGGTATTTATACCCTTTTATTACGTAGTTTGGCGTAGTTGTAGTTATTACATAACCGCTCCACCATTATCGTTATTGCTACAAAAGCAATTGGTCCTTCATTATAATTTGCATATTTATATCACACATTTATATCAACCTCCTCCCCCAATCAATCATTGGTCCTATAGTCGATCCGGATTCATCAGTCCTATGTATACGCATGTCCTAAATTAAATATCATTTTGCATTCCAGCGAGCTTTTAAGTAAATATTTTAGCTTTTTAAATTTGTGTTCAAACTCCATATTTAGCGGGTTAGAATATGTACAATATTAGCTACATACTTTCTTTAGATTAAATTAAGCGATTTCGCCGTAATTGAAACCAGCAAGCGTTTTAATTACAAACAAATCCATAATATAAAATTTGTCAGTTTTCAGTTTTAAATTTATTTTAGCGGTATAAAGCACAGCAACCTGAAAATTATAGTCGCCTTATACTTCTTAAACAAGAAAGGTAAAGGGATTTGCTTTGTATTTAAAAGCTATTGTACGTTTTCTATCACATGCAACCTTTTCAGTTGTTTTACAAAACGTAAAATATTGAAAACATCTGCAGAGGAATAAGGTTGTAAAGTTGCATCTTTCGGCAAATATGTTAAGCCACATGTTTTAAACGTTTCTGTGAGCTTTTGATGTAAAGGCCGACCGTAACCGCTCGGGTTGTTAAGCGGTACATCTTATCCTCGCGCTTTGTTAGACAAACCCTTGTTTTCGACGTCTCGTTTTAAGACCACATTGACGAACCGTTAGTCATAAAACGTGATTTATTGGTTTATACGCTGTCTTACCTTTTCGTGCTTTGAACAAAAATAATATTTTAACATTTTTCGCGTACATCTGAGCGTTACGGTTTTATAGCATTTAGTGTAGATCTTTCAAAATAACAATCAGAATGGCTCCCAAGAAAATACATGTAGTAGAACTAGAATTACTGAAAACACGTATTTTAGAAATGTTTGAGCTTTGTAAAGCTATACAAAGTGACCCAACTTTAAAGGCATTGTTCCTTATTCAAGCAAGGGGAATAAATGACCTTTACAGAGATTTCAATGCAATTTTAGTTGCCGTCTTGGGTTCCTGTGACGATGTAGAATCATTAAATTACAACGCTGTACGGAAGGAAGTAGATTCCGCTTATTTTTGCATACTGCTGCATCTCGAAACGATGCAAGAAATGAAAGCACCACAAATCATCGAAAATGCTCCAAGCAGCACGGTATCAAAATTGGTACCGTTAAAGCTCCCACTCTTTAAGAATGAGGTAACTGAATTCTCGTCTTTTATCGATTTATTTGACAGTCTGGTCTATAACAACGCGTCGCTGTCCAATATCAAAAAATTAAATCACCTTATTAATTGTTGTAGCGGGGAGTCTTTAAGAATCGTTAAATCTGTACCCATTTCGGGGGATAACTTTATTATTTCATATAACGCCTTGCGTGAGCGATTTAGCAACCCGCGTTTATTGGCAACTTTGCATTGGAAAGCAATGAAAGACTTTCCACCTTTAAAATCAGAAGACCCTAAGAAACTTAGGGCACTTATTGATTGTTTTTCAGAGAACCTTGCTGTTCTAACTAACTTAAAGTTTCCCACTGAACATTGGAACTTTATTTTAGTCGATTTGCTTTTAGAAAAACTCGATCCGTTCACTAGAAAACGCTTCGAACTCCAATCGGATCCGAAGCAAATACCTAATTTCGAGGATTTGAGATATTTTTTAACTCAACAATGTGCAGCGTTGGAAACCTTTTCTTCAACCGCACCTGTTTCTTATTCGACGACTGTCCATACATCTCACACATCAGTGCCTAAGAAATCCTCAGCGTTTCAATTTAAACCAAAGGTTTCTTCTAACGTAGTCTCACTGGACACACCAAGTAGCTCCAGTGACTCAAAGAATTCATTTTCGCACCATTGTCCTTCTTGCAAAGGCAATCACTTAATTTACAGATGTCAATCGTTTCTAAAGAAAACTCCGACAGAACGTTTCGACATTGTCAAACGCTTACGCCTTTGTTTAAATTGCTTACGAACAGACCATGCGTCCATGCAATGCAAATCTTATAATTCCTGTCGAACTTGCGCCAAGCCGCATCATACCTTGCTACATTTTGAACCGCAACCTGCTTCTAGCCGTTCAGCTGAACCGACCGCTACACCTATGCATAAAAATGCCAATAGGACGCAGTCAGCCTCCCCTATTCCGGCAAATGTTTTGTCTTCACAGACGAATTCAAATCTTGGGGTTACTGTCTTACTCTCCACTGCTGTTGTGGAAGTTCAAGACCGGTCTGGTAGATACAAACCGATCAGGGTACTCTTAGACCCTGGCTCTCAAGCTAGCTTTATTCGAGACGATTGCGTGAGCAAACTTTGGCTTCCACGCATACGTTCTCAAGTTCCGCTTTATGGACTTGGGGAGACAACTTCAGCAGTCAATAGGGGTGCCGTCAGCTGCACCATTCGCTCTATGTTAGACTCTGAAAAATCTCTAGAAGTCACAACTTTTGTGCTTTCGTCAATATCTGGCAAATTACCTAGCGTTGAAGTTCCTAATAATTGGGAACACTTATGCGGCCTGCACTTTGCAGACCCGACCTGGAACTCTCCAGGAACTATTGACATGCTCCTTGGAGCAGATGTTTATCCGTTCATCATCAATGGCGGTGTTATACATGGCAAATTTCTTCAGCCTGCCGCCATAAATACAATTTTGGTTGGACTATTCTTGGTCCCACAAAAGCTTGCAGTGTGATACTGTCCAAGCATTTTTTACTTCTGTAGAAGATCCTATCGACCAGACCCTAAGGCGGTTTTGGGAGATAGAAGAGTTGCCATCCAAGCCTTATACTTCTCCAGAAGAAGAAAAGGCAGACTTGATTTTGAAAACACGTTTTCTCGTGACCCTAGCGGTCGTTTTATTGTTGCGTTACCGTTCAACGATACTTTGCCCGTTTTTGATAATTGCTTTGAGATGGCTAAAAAAAGACTATTTTCGTTGGAGCGCAAATTGCATGCTCAACCGGAGCTACGCGCCCAATACAACAATTTCATGCAGGACTATCTTGATGCGGGTCATATGGCATTACTCGATTCTCCGCCCGTTGGGAACGATAATTATTTTTTACCCCATCACCCTGTGTTTAAAGAAGAAGGTCATACTTCTAAAATTCGTGTGGTTTTTGACGCCTCTGCAAAGGCTAAAAACAACGTGTCACTTAATGACACTCAATTGGCTGGACCTAGTCTCCAAAATGACATTTCGTCAATCTTACTTAAATTTCGCCAAATGTATCGACAAATTTTGGTTACCAAAGAACATCGAAGGTTTCAATTAATTGTTTGGCGGTTCTCCGCAGAAGAACCCATTCAGACTTATCAGCTTAATACAGTGACCTATGGTATTAAGTCATCGCCTTATCTAGCATTAAAAACTCTTCAGCAATTAGCCATTGACGAAGGCAAAAGGTTTTCGTTAGCCGCTGAGGCTATACGGTCAAATCTATATATTGATGATTTCGTTGCCGGTGGATATTCTATACAATCGGCCCGCGAAATTAAAGATCAACTCATCCGACTTTTACATTTGGCTGGTTTTGAACTTCGAAAATGGAGTTCTAATTCAGTTTTTATTTTGGAAGGCATTCCGTCAGATTTTTGCCAATATACTTCTCTCGATTTCGATTCTGACGAATCAATAAAAATATTAGGTCTTCAATGGTCACCTATAGAAGATATTTTCTCATTTCGGGTTAAACCATTAAACCCAATATGTACAAAGCGCAACATACTTTCACAAGTTGCCAGAATATATGATCCATTAGGGTTTTTAGCCCCACTAACACTTTTTGCAAAACGCCTAATCCAGCATCTGTGGATGTTAGGTTTGAATTGGGATGACATCCCACTAGCAGACATTTCGTCTCAATGGCAGCAATACCACGAAGAGTTGCCGTTATTATCGTCATTAAAGTTACCACGTTGTTTACCCCCTTCGGATCCTTTTACTTGTCATTTGCATGGGTTTTGCGATGCTAGCGAGGTAGGGTATGCAGCGGTAGTGTATTTCCAGTTCATAAATCAAACTACTGGAGAAATAACTGTACAATTTGTAACCGCTAAAACAAAAGTAGCTCCAATTAAGCGCATTTCAATTCCACGTTTGGAATTATGTGCCGCCGTTTTATTGACCGATTTACTTTCTTTTACCATTCGGTCTTATCAAGGCTTGATTGACATCTCCGATGTTTCAGCGTGGAGTGATTCCACGGTCGCTCTCACTTGGATACGTTCTCCACCTTTTCGTTTGAAAACTTTTGTGGCAAACCGTGTTAGCCACATTCAAGAAATCATTGCACCTAGCCGATGGTTTTATATTAAATCTTCGCATAATCCGGCGGATCCTGCATCTCGGGAATTAATGCCAAGCGCGGTTATTTCATGTTCGCTATGGTGGGCGGGGCCTGAATGGCTTCACTACCCTAGTGACTCGTGGCCGCCTCAACCAACATTGTCAACCTCAATTGCTGAGGTAACTACGGAACAGAAGATCCTAACATTTGTCGCTCAAACAGATCCAAACGTCATTGACATTTTACTAAGTCGCTTTTCATCGTTATATAAAATCCAAGGCATCGTGGCTTAGATTTATAGATTTTCTAAACCCATGGCTCAACGTCATACGGGTCCCTTAACAGACATTGAATTACACAATGCTCTCATGATTATCGTTCGGCATGTAGAAAATGTTACATTTTCAAAGGAAATAGCTTCGATCAAGGCAAACCGTAAATTACCTAAAAGCTTGCGAAAACTTTCTCCATTTGTTGATCCACAAAACATCTTAAGAGTAGGTGGGCGCTTGACACATTCTTCGCTTTCCTATTCCGAAAAGTTTCCTGCGTTATTGCCTCAGCGGCACCGATTAACCGAACTTATCATTCTGTCAACTCATGAAAGGTATTGCCATCCTGGTGTTAATACCACAGCGTATCTTATCCAACAGAATTTCTGGATCCTTTCTATTAAAAATTCAATCAGAAATTACTTATCATCATGTCATAGATGTTTTCGTACCAAACCGGTCCTGGTAACTCCTCCTATGGGAGACCTACCGGCAGCACGTATTACCCAAATCAAACCGTTCAGTATTGTTGGTGTTGATTTTGCTGGCCCTCTTTTAATAAAGGCTAGCCGCCTACGAGGTTCTAAAACTCTTAAGGCCTATATTTGTATTTTTGTTTGTTTTGCCACTAAGGCCGCACATATTGAACTTGTTTCGGATTTGTCGGCAGACGCGTTTCTTGCTGCTTTGCGACGATTTATAGCACGGCGAGGACGCTGTTCTCAAATATTTAGTGATTGCGGTACTAATTTTGTAGGTGCCTATCGTCAGCTTACGAGTTATCTGCATAGTGCAGTAACCTCAGAAAGGATAAAGTGGTCGTTTAATCCACCTAGCGCCCCTCACTTCGGTGGCTTGTGGGAAGGCGGTGTTAAGTCGGTAAAGACACACCTAGCTCGCGTAATCGGCGAACAAAAACTTACTTTTGAGGAACTGTACACAGTTCTTACACAAATTGAATCTGTTCTAAATTCAAGGCCACTCTGCGCTTTGAGTTCGGATCCAAATGACTTGCGTTGCCTAACACCAGGTCATTTCCTCACCATGGAGCCTCTTTCTGCACCACCAGATGAGGACCATTCAACCAACGTTTTACCATTAAAAAACAGGTGGAAACTCTTGCAAAAACTCCACCAAGATTTTTGGGCTCGCTGGAGCCATGAGTACTTACATACTCTAAATCAAAAGGTTAAATGGCACTCTAAGGTAGGTGTCCGACAAGTGGAAAAGGACACTATTGTCCTCATCAAGGACGACCAGCTTTCTCCACTTCAATGGAAGTTTGGTCGTATTATTAATACTTTTCCCGGTGCGGACGGTATTATACGTGTCGCTGAAGTCAAAACGGCACATGGCACACTAAAACGACCTTTGGTCAAACTAGCGCCGCTTCCGGTATTGAAGTTTTATTTTTTATGTTTAGATGTATATACACATTTTTTACATGTATAGTAGTATATTATTTTTACATATTTGCTTATTTACATATATATTTTTATTTTTTTTGCATAGTTGGTAATATCGCTCGCTGTAGTGTACCACCCTATCTTTCGTTACCTGCTTTCCTAGCAAGGTCAAATCCCATGTGATTTCCTTCACCCACCTACTTCCCTCCTTTTCAAAATTCTATGAATTTGGTGGGCGGTATGTTACGTCATCATCGAACATTCATTGGAATTTGTGACAATAAATACTTTGTGCGTGCATCCTACAGTTTGAGTGAAACATTTTATATACCGGCAGTGAGTGCGTGAAGACAGTCGTACTCGAGCCTTTACAGAAGCAAGTCGCATCCGAACTCCTTGCAGAAGCCGGTTGTATTAGAGCTTTTGAAAGCGAGACCATCACCCGATTCGTGCGTGTTACTGGTTCTCCGTCGAAAGCTTTTGTGCGTGAACGTTTCATTTGCCCACAGCGGCACAGGATAAAAGGTATTTATTACATAACCGCTCCACCATTATCGTTATTGCTACAAAAGCAATTGGTCCTTCATTATAATTTGCATATTTATATCACACATTTATATCAACCTCCCCCAATCAATCATTAAGATTTAGGTTCCCTTTCCATCCCATCTCAAGCTTCGATGTTAAAAGACCGTAATCATTCTGTTGGTGATCAGGAATCGTTTGTAAGATGTTAAGGGGTTCCCACCGTAGGGCCACTATTAGAGAGATGCCTTTTCTTTGTTGCACCAACCGTTGGCTATTGTAGCAGCTTCAAATTGTTTCAAATAAGTGGGCCAAAGTGTTTCACCATCGAATGTGGGTGGTTTTACTTTAAATTTTAACGGTATTTACTCGCTTTCTTCCATGTTTCTTATTTCTGGAATGTTCTGATTTACAACTTGATTTGCTAATTCAAGTGACCGCGTTGTTAGTGAACTCACTTGTTCTTGCAACCTCATCACATCTTCTTCCATTTTTACCAATTTGCTGTTCAGCTTTTGCTCAACTGTTTTTACCTGTTCAGTGACATCTTCTTTCAATGCAATGGAGCTTTCCGTTAATCTTTGTTCTAGCGTGGCTTTATTTTCCTTTAATTTTTCTTCTATTTTCGGAGCATTTTCACTAAGTGTCACTTCCATACCGTATTTAGGTCGATTCCAGTTCAACTGACCTCACTGCGTTTTCATTTAGTGTCACTTCCAGTTTAGCCAACCTCTTCTCCATTTTCTCAGCATTTTCACTAAACTTTTCTTCTATACCGGATTTAAAATCCTTAAAGTTTCTGAGTCCATCTTACTTTCGCTTCTTGTTACAGGCATATATAAACTACTTAAAATGTCTTTAGACTTGTGTGTTTTTCCTTTTAAATTAATCACTATATACCCCACACAGACCTAACAACAGTGTAGCGAGCTACTACTACCGGGTTTCCCTAATTTAAAACAAGTAATAACAAGAGTCTTTATTACTCACTGTTCACAAGTCTAATTAACAGTATATGCTTTATTTATAGATGTTTTTAGTCCTATTTACAATAAAGCACTATCACACTAATGCTATATACAAGCACTAATATTTTCTTAAACTAAATTCTTAACCATAGGTCCATTAACAACACTAACACAACTATTTATTTATTACACTTTTGTCTATTTATGTATTCTACAAGCTGCATGTACATTAGACACGTACACATAACATTTATGTTTACTCTTAGACTTCCAAAAGCTTAACTATTTAACTTTACACGATATAATTTATATTCGACATTCTGATATAAACTAACTTTGTACTTCATCATCGGTCTTATTTATAGCGTGAATTAAAAAGGATGACTCATCCTCCAGTAATTGCTAGAAGATTCCGGTTCATGGAGAATATACAATGCTTGCGGCGCTTGTGTGTTTGACGGGTTGCCTAATAGTAGCTCGCAACAATATCATGTTGAACAGCTATGGATAATAGTGTGTGTAATGTTGCCAATTTTGCCACCGGAGCATATGTTTCGTTATAATCAAAACCGCTTTTTGTAAAAAACCTCCCACCACCAAAGATGCCTTGTATTTGTCAACGGCTCCGTTAGATTTTCGTTTTAATTTAAAAACCCATTTGCATGATATCGGCTTTCTTCCATTAGGCAAATGACACACAGTCCATGTACCATTTTTAATTAGTGATGGGTATTCTTCATTAATTGTTTGTTGCTAATCTTTCCAATCAGTTAATTGTTTTGCTTCACTGATCGTCTTTGGATCATTGTCAACATACTGCTGTGCCGATAAAGCAAAATGTGCATCTTCCTGCCAATAATCAAATTACGAACATTATAAGTTGGTTTCTTCGCAGGGTAAACTATTATACGCGCAAGTCCGTCTACGTGAAGCATAAGCTCGTTATAGATATCCAAGTACGTTAAACACTCCGGAACCGGAGCCAAAAACAACCGGCAATTATTAACCGAAAACTGTACTTGAATTTCGTGATTTGAGTGGATTCTGTACCCGTTCAACTCTTGTATAGCCCTTCGAGCACTTTCGCTTCGCATGTATCCTACAAACGCAAATCCCCGGAAGTGTTTTTCAAAGTTAAGGAAAAATCTAATTTGATAAATTTCTCCAACTTGACGAAAGAGTTGATAAACCAACAGCATATTTAGATTTTTCGGTAAGTTTCCAACAAAGACCTCGCTGTTTTTTGGCGGGATTATGTTTGATTTGGTTGGGCGAGGTCCTGCGATTAATTGACCGTTTTCTAGGCTTATCGGGAAGCCTGTAGCGCGCTCGAAGTCTAAGCAGGCAATATAGAGACGCTGGTTGCGTTTGTTGTAGGAATTCATTTCTACTTGTGTAATTCTAGGCGGGTTCTGTTCGAAAAGGAAAATTCCAAACCGTTGGTGTACTATATAATTTAAAGTAGGATTATGTAGCACTTGCGACCAATGAACAGCGTGCGTAACGTGACATTTCAACCAATCAAATCCCAACAACAAATCGACTATAAAATCAACGTACGATTTTGTCAACCTCAACGTTTAATGTTACCCTAAAATCGTACAAGACTTTCTGCTAAAAATATTTATAATCATAATTGGAATTAGTTTAAGTAAAAGAGAAAGTACGGCAAATAGGTTGCGCATGCGCATAGTGTCTATCTGATATTTAGATACTAACCTTAAAGACACCAGATCCGGCGTTGGGTCCGACACAATTTCATTGAATTGGTGCTTATTAAATTGTTTATCTGTGTGTCTAAGTAAATTAGGTTACGTTGTCTTGTAAGGATTTTGCAGAAAAAGAAGCTCTTTGGTCTATATTTGTCAAAATTTAAGAAAAAATTGCACTAGATGCATGCGACACCTAGCGGCGGTGACTGTAGTTAGATTTCCATGGCCTCGGTATCCTATAGCTGGGGTGTGCAGACGCTGGCGTACTGCGTCCGCCTTTGTTGATAGAAATTGAAGCTAGCTAGCTGATGGGGTGCGTGTTGGCGTCACATGCTTTAGGAGATGATCCTGATGGTTTTGAAATGTTATGACCTAGTTGCGTAACCCCACGCTGCCGAAACGTAGGTCACGGTCTTGTAGAGTCTGATCTGTTGGTGATGTCGAGGTGGTTTCTCCTGTAAGTAGCTGTCGCTGGCGATATGGGCTCTACGCGTGAGTCTTCGGTTGATGTACTTGGCCTGCGTTTTCATGGGATGACCATGTTGAAGATCATGATGTTCTTGTTCTAGTTGCAGCTTCTTAATCTGCGTAGGAACATAGCGCTGCTCTTGTTCTGGTTGATGCTGATCAGCCATGTTTAGAAAAACATCTCCCAGAAGGTGGCGGTTTTCTGAAGTCTTCTTGTCACTAACCCAGGAGGTAATAACCTCGTGGATAAAGCGGTGCCGTCGTCGTAGCGAGACAACTGGTTGTCGTTGGCTTTTAGCACGTCTTGGAAGCCTCTGGGTTCGCTCCTACCGAGCTAGCCCTATAGCACTCCGGCTTCCATGTGGCGGCCTAAAGAACGGAAGCTGTCTATCTTTACCTAGAACCTTCTGTGGTCCAGGAGTGACGCAATGAGTCCTGCCAGTTCTTGGTGGACATTCAATACTAGCAACGCATAGAGGAGTTCCTTACGCTACAATCGGTCAAAGGCCTTGGAAACATCAAGAAGGGTGACGCCCGTCGACTGGTTCTTGTTGAATTCATCGGTGACGAACTCCTCGAGATGCAGATAAAATGGTGTGTGTGTGTTGGTGTCGCGTGCTGTAGGAGGTGGTCATGATGGCTTCGGAGCGTCATGCGTAGATTCTTCTTCTGAATGGTGTGCAGCCTCTTCATATAGGACTTGGTTGTGTAGTCCCACGTTGCTGAACCGAAGATCATGGTCAATCTAATGGCTGTCTTGTAGAGTTTGATCTTGTTGACGGCGTCGAGGTGGCTTCTCCCGTGGCTCTATGGCTTTACATGTAAGTCTTCGGTCGATGTACCTGGTCTGCGTTTTCTATGGGATGGCCTCGTTGAAGATCACGAAGTCCTTATCTAATTGAAACTTCTTCATCTGCGTCGGAACATGGCACCGCTCTTGACCTGGTTAACGCTGATCGGCCATATTCAAAACCACCTCTCCAAGACAACAGTGACGGTTTTCTGTAGTCTTTTGTCACTAACCAAGGTGCTAATAATCTGGTGGCTAAGGCGGTGTCGTCGTCGAAAAGACACAAGTGGGTGTCGCTGGTCTTTTGCACGTCGCGAATGAACAGCGGTTTCTCACCGCCAGATGGAGGTCGACGTGCCTCAGCACTTGCTCGAAAGAAGCGAGCCCTGAGGCACGCCGGCTTTCATCTGGCGGAACGAAGAACGGGAACTGCCTATCTTCTTTGCTCCAGAAACGACGCGATGGGCCTTGTCAGTTCTTGGTAGATATCCAACACTAGCAGCGCGTAGAGGAGTCCCTTACACCACACTCGGTCAAAGACCTTAGAAACATCAAGAAGGATGATGCCCATCGACTGGTTCTTGTTGAATTCATCGGTAACGAACTCCGCGAAGCGTAGATAAAATGGTGTAAGTGTTGGTGTCACGTGCTTTAGAAGGTTTTCCTGATGGCTGTGGAGTATCAAGCGTAAATTCTCCAATTGAACGGTTTGCAACCTCTTGAGATGGGACTTGAATGTGTAGCCCCACGCTGCCAAAGTGTAGGTCACGGTAGGTTCTATGATGGTCTTGTAGAGTCTGATCTGCTGGCGATAACGAGGTGACTTCTCCTGTTAGTAGCTGTGACAGGTGATGTGGGCTCTACATGTAAGTCTTCGGTCGATGTACCTGGCCTGTGTTTTCTATAGGATGGCCTTGTTAAAGATCACGAAGTCCTTAGCTGGATGCAAATTCTTCATCTGCGCAGGAACATGGCGCTGCACTTGTCCTGGTTGACGCTGATCAGGCATGTTCAGAATCACCTCTCCAAGACGGTGGTGCCTTTCTGAAATTTTCTTGTTACTAACAAGGGTCTAATAATCATGTGGCTAAGGCGGTGTCGTCGGCGTAGAGCGACAGTTAGATGTCGCTAGTCTCTGGCACGTTGCGAGTGAACAGTGCTCTCCCGAACGCCTTAGGGCTCGTTCCGGTCGAGCGAGCTCCGAGACACTCCGGCTTCCATCTGGTGGCCTTAATAATGGAAGCTGCTTATCTTTGCTTAGAACCTTCTTTGGCCAAAAAGCGACACTACGAGTCTTGCCAGTCCTTGGTGGATATTCAACACTAGCAGTGCGTAGAGGAGTCCCTTATTATGCACTCACTCGAAGATTTTATAAACATTAAGAAGGGTGATGCTGGTCGACTGGTTCCTGTTGAATCCATCAGTGACGAACTACGCTAGGCGTATTGGCGTCACATATTTTAGATGGTGGCTTGATGCCTTCGGAGTGTCATGCGTATCTTGCAACGATTTGCAGCCTTTTGATATGGGTGATATGGCTGCCAAACCGTTAGTCACGGTCGGCTGATGACGGTCTTGTACAGCCTGATCACTTGACTTAAGCTGTTAGTAGCTGTGGTTGGCAATGTGTGCTCTACACGAGAGTCTTCGGTCGATCCCTTGAATAATTTTAAGAAGGTATTTTTCATATAAATACGTCTTTGTTCGAGTGAGAGGTAGAACGTAGAAGGTGGAAGTAGGAAAGGTAGAAGGTGGAAAATGAAAGGTGGATTGTGGAAGGTGGAAGATGAAAGATGGAAAGTGAAAAGTAGAAGGTGGAAGGTAGAAGGAAGAAAGTAGAAAGTAGAAGGTAGCAGGTAGAAGATAGAAGGTTGAAGGTGGAAGGTGAAAAGTAGGAGATGGAAAGCGTAAGGTAAAAGGTAGAAGGTAGAGGCTGGAAGGTGGAAGATGAAAGGTTAGAGGTGGAGGGTGGAAAGTGGAAGTTTGAAGGTGGACGGCAGAAAGTGGAAGGTGTAAAAATGAAAAATAGAAGGTGAAAGGCGTAAGGTGAAAGGTGGAGGGTGGAATGTGGAAGGTCAAAGGTGGAAGGCGGATTGAGGACGGTGGAAAGTGGAAGGTGGAAGCTAGAAGGTGGAATGTGGAAGTTGGGAGGTGGGAGGTGAATGATCAAAGGTGGAAGGTGGTAGGTGGATCGTAGACGGTGAGAAGTGGAAAGTGGAAGCTAGAAGGTGGAATGTGGAAGATAGAAATTGGAAGGTGGGTGGTGGTAGGTGGAAAGTGGAAGTGGGGAAGGTGAAAGTAGGGAAAATGGAAAGTGTAAAGTGGAAGGAAGATGTTGGTAAGTGGCAGGTGGAAGGTGGATGGTGGAACGTGGAAAGTGGAAGGCGGAAGCTAGAACGTGAAAAGTTGAATGTGGAAGGTAGAAATTGGAAAATGACAGGTGTATGGTGAAAGGTAGAAGGTGGAAGTGGAGAAGGTGGAAGTAAGGAAGGTGGAAGGTAGAAGGTGGAAGGAGGAAGATGGAAAGTGGTAGGTGGAAGGTAGAAGGTAGGAGGTGGAAGATAGAAGGTGGAAAATAGAAGGTAGAAGGTAGTAGGTACTGGGTGGATTGTAGAAGGCAGAACGCAGAAGGCAGAATGCAGAAGGCAGAAAGCAAGAGGCAGAGTGGAGAAGCCAGAAGGCTCCGTTAGATTTTCGTTTTAATTTAAAAACGCATTTGCATGATATCGGCTTTCTTCCATTAGCCAAATGACACACAGTCCATGTACCATTTTTATGGGTATTCTTCATTAATCTTTTGTTGCTAATCTTTCCAATCAGTTAATTGTTTTGCTTCACTGATCGTCTTTGGATCATTGTCAACATACTGCTGTGCCGATAAAGCAAAATGTGCATCTTCCTGCCAATAACCAAATTTTTCAGGTGGTCGTCGTACTCTAGTACTGCGTCGTAAGCCTAGTACCTCGTCATCATAAATACGATTCAAACCTGTATCGTGAATATTCTCTTCAAGATTACCGATGTCCATATTTACGTTATGGAATGTTTTACCATTATTAACAATGTCACCATCCTTTGGATTGTCAACGCCTTCTGTATCTTCCCAATCATACAATTCTAAATTGTTATTTTGGTTCATAACAGATTGCTCGTTGAAAATCACATTTGTCCAATTATCAATTTATTTGTTTCAGTAATCGATATGAACAATTTGAAGCATAACCTGTAGGAAAATAACTAACGCTTTCTTTCGAACTTGTAGAAATAACTAGATTGGATATAACACGCTCTATTACTGACTAAAACATAAATCAAACACATAAATAATACATAAAAACGCAGACGTCATAACTGACCATAATTAACATAATCACAAAAACCTAACTAACAATAATGTTTGTTGACCAGTTCCCCAGTGGTCTTCTGTTGTAAATATTGATTTGAGATTTTATTGTAAATCTTGTAAGTCCAGTAATTTAATCCACTTTTACTTTTGTTCATGCGGTACCATGGTACTACTAGTTTAAAGTTGTTTCGCGTGTTGTAGCTATGTATGTCTTGGTGTGTCAATGGATGCTTTTGTAGTGCTGCAACATATTGGATGCACTGAAAAACATATATCGCCGGCAATGTTAATATTCCTAGCTCTCGGAATAATGAATTACAGTGAGTAGTTGTCCAAGTATGGATCCTTGAGGGACTCCAGTCTGTACCTTTTCGATTTTTGATTATCCTTGAACAGTATCAGTTTTTTGTAGTGTTACGTGCCAAATTTGACACTAGACTTTTTAGTTTAGTTTTAAAATGCGGGAGTTTTCGCGCCATAAATTTCAAAGACTCGGTGCGCGTATTTCCGTCACGCCAGAAGTGGGTTGGACGAACTTCGCGCCGACGCGAGTGGCGAAGGAAGAGTGGGAAAGTTTCCGTGAGACGCTGCAACGTGGCTTTTTGCCTGTGACTTCCAGAAGAGTGGTTTTGTTTAGGTATCGTATCGTATCGTTATCTTTATTTATGTAGATTTCCTTGCCTTATCTGATTGTCGCCCCTATACCTGTTCCTTATTCGTTCCCTACATAGGTAGAGGTAATTTGCAAGCAGCCTGCCCGAACCGTAGTCCACGACCCTACCACGAACGAGTCCAGGGAGCCCCCGCTATCAGCTTGCCGGAGCTGTCACCATCTTTAAATAACCCAGAAGGGGGTCCTAGCAACCAGGAAGGAAGCGGGACTTATTCATGTGAGTATTAACTTCTCACGATCTGTTTGCGAATTTGATATATTATTCCGTAATTGCGCAATTAAATTTGCTTATTGAGTGACGTCATTGATAGATATCGCGTTAATTTCCACTTATTGGATTAGTGTTACCAACTGCCGTGGTGTCGCGTATATCGCGTTCACGGGGAGATAATAGTAGCCGGTTCTCTAGGTAACTTTTAATTAGTTTGTGTGCAGTTCCACGAATACCTTTTCTTTCTTGTTTGTGAAGTAAAATCATATGTTGGACGCAGTCAAAGTCTTTACTGAGATCCAAGCATGCTGCTATGGTGAGCTTTTTCTTTTCGAAACCTTCATAGATGTGCTCTAGTGTTTCTACTGTTGCACTAATAGTGGATCTTTTTGACCTGAATCCAAATTGGTTATCAGATAGTAAGTTGAATTTGTTTAGGAAATTCATCATTCCTATGTAAATGATTTTCTCCAATATTTTGGACAGTACAGGGAGAATAGCGATTGGTCGATAGTTTTCTGAATTTTTTGGGTTCTTTTTATAGATAGATGCGATTCCTTCATGAAGACTTTGGTTTGCTGCATAGGCTATTGGTGTGCTGATATATTCAATTATATCTTTTATTAGGTTAGTATTTAGGCCATAAACATCTTGACTAGTTTTGCATTTGAAGCTTTTTATTATTATTTGGATCTCGGTAGGTGTTAATACTCCCTGTATGTTTGTTGTGGTTTGTTTAGCATTCTTCTTAATCTTCTTTGGGAATGAAACCACTCATAGTTTTTAAAATGTATTTTATTTACGTTTCGTTTTTTTTATTGAATTTATATAAAATTCACCAATAAAAATTAATCAGCTGATTTCACGTTAAGCGTATTGGCTACCATAGGAAAGTCGATCCCAGGTCGCAACACAAATTGAAGGCAATCATTATTTTAAACTTTAAAAATTTCTGCTTAGTGTACTCAAACCAAATATTTCAAACATCAATAAATCAAAGTAACCTTCAATTTATGTCATAAACGTCAAACTTGAAGTTTTTATTATTTTGACAACGATCCTAGGTCATGGATCGAAACGTAAATAAAGTTGATTTTAAAAACTACGAGTGGTTTCATTCCCAAAGAAGATTAAGAAGAATCGGTAGGTGTTGTCGGATATAAATAAATAGTATGTATCAGCGTTTTTAATTGATTTAAATAATGTGAATATGGCTTTGACGCTGTTTGTAAATTGGCTGCCATTTCCTTAGCAACGTTGGCAAAGTATGTGTTTCCCAGTTTCGTAATTAATTTTTTGCCAAACTTTTTTTTGTAAATTTTGACTTGTTAAGAGTTGGGTAGCGTAATACTGTCGTTTTTCATTCAGTAGTGCTGTGCTGTATTGACTTCTGATGTTACTCAGAAGTATTCTAGTATCTTCACTGCTTATTTGTTGATGTACATGATACATTTCCTTAAATTTATTGCGCACTGGTTTTAGTTCTTCACCAAACTTAAATTTTGCTACTTGGATTGGTCTTTGCTCTATGGGACAGTATTTTTCATGTACCCTGACAACTAAGTTATTTATTAGTTTCCAACTGTGGATGCCGTTTGTACTACTATATACTTCGTGCCAATTTAAAGCTTTTGCTTCTTGTTTGAAGCTGGTTGTATTCTTTGCAGAATAATTTCTTCTTAGTACTGTAGTGGTTTGATTATTATTTTCAGCTGTAAAAGTTAAAAATTGGACGCAGTGGTCAGATAATGTCGTCTGTATGAGAGATGAAGTATAGTTTAAAGTGGATAGTTTAACGAAGATATTGTCTATACAGTTGTTTTTCCTTGTGTGCTCAAAAACAGTTTGGGTTATGTCGTGACTTCTCATAGCATCATGATGAAATTTTATCTTTGTTTTTTGAGAGAAAGTTTACATTAAAATCCTACTCTTTGAAATGTTCACTACAAAATATAGTAGCCAAATTTGACAACATTTTTCTATGTATGTAGCCGCAGCGTTAATTTAAGCTCGTTTAATTGTTTGTATTTATTTCAATTGGCGAAATGTACTAATCCTATTTGATTAAGGATAAAAGTTCATTACTTGGATAAGATCATAACTTTTCTATGAGATTTTGTAGCGCTTGAATAATTTTTATTATTTGAAGACATTAGCAACTTATGTTACGTGCCAAATTGGCCCTTAAACATTGTTTTAGGTTAATTTTGATGTGCGGAAGTTTCGCGCCATAAATTCAAAAGACTAGACGTCACGTCAGAGTGCGTTTGCGCCAGATCGCGCGACGCGAGTGGAGTAGGGACAAAGTGGGGACAAGTGTTTCCGTGACTTTCTGTAACGTGGCTTTTTGCCTGAACCTTCGAGTGGAGTGGACGTTTGAGGTATCGTGTCGTGCTTGTTTTTATCTATGTAGATTCCCTTGCCTAATTATCTTTGCTTGTCGCCTTATACCTGGTTTCCTGTCCATTCCCTACATAGGTAGGAAGAAATTTGTAGCCTTGGCCGAACCGCTTCCACGCCGGAGCAGCCCACGACCCTAGACGAGCCGGATGTCCATGCTCCGCCAACAGCACCGGAGCAGTCACCATCTTTAATCACTCCAGGATGGAGCCCTGATGGACTTTAATAGAGGCCAACTTTAGCTCACCCCGCAGAACGTTCGGATTTCTGATGTAAGTACTCCATTGTTTAATTTGTTTGCCGTATAACGATTATCTTAAATTTATATTTTTCCGATAATTGCGTCTCAAATTTGTGCATTTATGACGTCATTGGCAGATGGCCGCGCTAAAGCCTGTGTAAAGCTGGAGCTACCACCTGCCCGTGGCGTCGCTTATTCCGCGCTTGCGCGATGTATTTATCGACTTTTTAACTGTAAGAATTCGTTTTTAAACCGTAAGACTTAAAACCTCTATATAATTTAATTTTAATTAACTGCTCTAAAATAAGTAATCTGTGTTCCTTGCACCGGTTCAACCAGTCGGGGAAGTCTAATTGTAATTTTGTTAATATACTATTTTTAATTTTTTGTGAACTGCATTTTCAGTCTTATAAAGAGTAAAATAGTTATTAAATGAAATCAACAAAAATGTAACCACCTGACACAGTTCATTTGATGGTCGCTCTAAGTGATTGATTAGGATTCCCTTTGCCACATAATCTCTATTTAAAAGAAGTAGTTCATTAAAATCTATCACACTGTTAGAATCTTTCATTAATGTTTTTTCACAAATGTCGCACTTTACTTTTTAAATAAATAACGACACAAATAATCAGCGATAAACACATTGCTGCTAGTTTCTAAAGCGGTTTCACTGTTTACACAGGTTGCTAGGGTCCTTGATGTAGACTGGGAGGTTTACTATCTCCCCGTGAACGCGATATACGAGACACAACAGCAATTGGTAATGGTAATCCAATAAGTGGAAATTAACGCGATATCTGTCAATGACGTCACTCAATAAGCAAATTTAATTGCGCAATTACGGAATAAATATCAAAATCGCAAACAGATCGTGAAAAGTTAATACTCACATGAATAAGTCCTGGTTGCTAGGACCCCCTTCCGGGTTATTTAAAGATGGTGACTGCTCGGCTAGCTCCTGGCAAAAAATTATATTCGAAAAGACCTCGGACTGGAACACAAAAAGCAGTTTTTTGACGAGAAGATAGGTCGAGAGGTATCTGATAAAAAGCTTGTCTAAGATCGATAGATTTGTTTCATAGTCTCTACTTAGATTTGCATAATTATCTGTGTCTTGATTGTTAAAATCCTCTACTTCTTGGTGAAATAGTTAATCGGAAGTGAAGTTTTGTTTTTGGGTATAATCGGGTCTAATTTGAGATATTTTAGTGTTCGGTCTGGTGTTACGAGATAAAGTGTCCATAGGGGTTGGTTTGTAGCAATTATTGTGGTTGTTGTTATTACTTGTCGTGGGTGCGTTTTTGTTAGAATTTACGCCGAATGTTTGCCATGTTCAATTTGCGTTCTGATTGAATTTTGGTGTAATCGCGGGTTTTATAAAAATCAAATTTAATGTTGGTTTTCGAAATTGGTTGTTGAAATTTGTACTATTAATGTTTGGGTTGTTAATTCTTGGATAGTTTATTGGTGCGTTATATGATGTGAAGTTAGGTTGTGTTGATAACTGTCTCGCGGCTGATATCGTTTTAATTGGTAAGTAGTTTTTGTTCACGTTAGGATTGTAAATCCGGTTTTCCTAATACATCACGTTTTCCTTTTCGATAATTAAATTCATCATTTCTTCTAGATTTTGGAGGTTTCAAAATCTTATTTTGTGCGATAACCGCTTGGGTAATGCGTTAATATGTGTGTCCAAAGCCATCTTGTCGTGTATCTGCGTTTTTATTAAACCCATGTTTTGATCGGGTTCCTCGAGTTTCAATTTAGTTAAGATTAACCTTTGCACATCTTGACATCGCATACCAAATTGATATGTTGATTGATTATTTTCCATTCTTAGGTTTAATAAGTCTCTGATAACGCATTTTATATTACGTTGGTCTCCGAAATACGCGATTAATATTTTTTTGTAATCCTCCCATTCTCTTAGATCGTCCCTACTCGCAATGAAGATCAAAGCTCTGCCGGTTAGTTTACCTAGTATCAATCTTCATAGCCAGTTGTTGCGCTCAATGTCTTTTTGTTTGTAGAATGAATTTAGAAATGTCTCGCACGCGGTAATGAAAATCACTAGTAAAGGTTGATTTCCATCGTACGTTGGTATTGAATATAAATATAACCTTAAGTTTTCAGTGTTCATCTTTATAGATTTTATTCGCCGTTACTTCAGTCGAGTTTGTATTAAAGATATTAAAAAATCTCTTATTGTACCGTGTGTTGTATGTAATTATAAACACCTGCTATAATTACATCCGTTTCAGACTTTTGCTGGATAATTGTTTCATAAAAATAATTGTTGCAACAATAATTTGTACAAAAATGTAATTATAAACCTTTGTTATTTTGAGTTCACACTTTTGCTGAGTAAATTTCTTTCAATAATAAATTGACATAATAATTATACATCAAATATAAAATCTCTTGTTTCAATCTTATTTGCTTTCATCAATATTCAATAGAAAAAAATGGTACTTACAATAATTTGATTGCCAGTTCCATCAGCCTTCCTTCTTTATTGGATTCGGTCGATTCTGTACTTCGTCTATTCGTTTGGTTTTTGTTTCCAGTAAAGAATTGAAATTCAGAGTCACCAGTTCTTCGATTTTGGAATGCTAGTGCCCATCTGAAATCCGTTGCGACTGCAGCGCCAGATAGGTTTTGGACCTTTGGGAGCTTCTTTTTAAAAAACATTTATTTCCCAAAAAGCTCTTCTATCAATTCTATTCTCAATTATACAATTACAAAAATGATTTTTTTTCTGTTATAATCAACTTAAACGTTTATATTCACTTAACTAATTGAAATTGACAAAATACTTGAAATCAATAATTAATAATTAAAAATTGTGGTGATTAACTTGAACTACAAGCAATGTTAAAGTTATGAAGTTCGAGACTGACTGGTCATCAGGGGCTCCTCAGGGTATTTATGTAATCACTGCTCTCGCATCATCTTGTGGGAAATGCAGATCTCACTGTCGGCTATTTCTTGATAACAAAAATGTCGTACTTTTTAGTAATCTTGATTAAGTCTGCTTTTATTGCAGTTCATTGTGTCCTGCATCTGCAGTATCAGGTTGCGTCTGGACTACAAAGTAGTTGCTTTCGTTCTCATGTTTGATATGAACTTTCGTTAATCTTTTATATTATTATCTTCAATTATACAATGTACCATTCTATTTCTTAAGACAAAATAATTGCATTTAATTTTATATACATATTGATTGGGGCATATGTAACTCGCTCTCAGTAGAGTAAATTTAATTCAGAGATGTAGGTCAATTCAGTACGAAAAACATTTAAGGTTTAGTGAAACATTTAAAATTCTTGCTTGAAGCAAGGTATACTTATCATTTCTACGCATTTGTTACCATGTAAGCAGTACTGTTTCTGTTAACATTGACATTTTGAGTTCATCACGAAATTTATTAACGGTATCTTACATGTCTTTATCTTTGTGTAAAAATTGCATTTCAAATGACTGGCGAAACGTCAACGAACAGCTGCCGGTAGCTGATAGCTATATGTGGCGTTACTCAGCCTTCCATAACACATAACATTCATCTCTTCTTACCAAACATGCGTCTGTAGTTTCACAATTAAAAAGTGACTTGAATAGGTAAAGAATTGACCGACACCCTTTAATAGATTGAAGTTTTTGCGCAACAAAACTAACATTCATGATAATCTCGTCGTATTAATTTTTTATGCAGACCATGCATATTCGAACGTTAAAAAGATACAGAGCGTGTAAGTAGCAATACGAAATGGATCAACATTTCTGCTTAATGTTACTTATGTAAACGAATTCTCGCCACAACTTTATGGAAAACTTATATCAAGTATCAGTGTCAAAGGAATGGGTTAGATTGTTACGTGCCAAAGTGGCCCTTAAACATGTCTTATGTTAATTTTGATGTGCGGAAGTTTCGTGCTACAATTTTAAAAGACTAGGCGCGTATTTTCGTTACGTCACAGTGCGTTTGCGCCAGATCGCGCGACGCGAGTGGAGTAGGGGAGAAATGTTTCTGTGACTTTTTTTAACGTGGCTTTTTTGCCTGAACCTTCGAGTGGAGTGGACGTTCGAGGTATCGTATCGTGCCTTATCTTATCTATGTAGATTTCTTTTGCCTAATTGTCTTTGTTTGTCACCTTATACCTGGTACTCCTGCCCATTCCCTACATAGGTAGATGAAATTTGCAGCCACCTAGGCGAACCGTACTGCACGACCCTGGATGAACGATCTCATGATGGCCGGAGCTGGTCCGAACGCTTTGGAAGAGCGTCGGGCGTACCATCTTTAACTACCCCAAAAGGGCCTTCCGTAGCCTGATGGACCTTAGCGAAGCCAACTTTACCTCAACTCCGCGGGACGCCGGATTTCTGAGTGAGTACTCTCTTTGTTAATTTGTTCGCTGTATCATTTATTGTTTTAAATTTATATAAATTTCCGATTATTGCGCAATATAAATTGTGCATTGGTGACGTCATTGGCAGATGAGCGCGCCCAAAATCTGTATAAGATTAGCGCTACCAACTGCCGATGGTGTCTAGTAAACCCCGCTTACGGTGTTGTATTTATGAACTTTTAAATGTAATTATCGATTTTAAACGTAAGAAGATGCGAAGTGGTAGTTCGTGCTATTGTTAAGTGGTCCGCCCAATGAATACAGCGCTAAACTTTAATTATATTTCAGGATTTAGCTAAAGATCTTGAAGCTTCGAGATCATATATGTCATCACACTACGTCCATCGAAGTTCTGTGACTATATGGCACTAGCTCAAGTAAGTAAACATACAAATTTCGAGCGTAGAAGTTTCATTAGCCCTACGAACGCTTGTTTCTAGAAAACAAGGTCTTCAACTAACATGGATCTAAGGAGTTGTTGCAAACAGAATATTAATTCCAACTTTAGAACAGAATCCAGTTTGCGCTATTCTCGAAGTCGATGTCAAGACGTTTTAGGAATCGTCTGTCAACTTAATTTTTCATGGAGGAATTTTTAGAATTGCGTTGTGCAAGTACACATAAAGCTTGCACGTGCTGTAGTATATTACTTTAAACGATGCCTTTGGGAATATTAAAACAGACCAAGTGCTCTCCTAGTTCACATGGAGTTCGTGTGTATTGAATTCCACGACATAAGGAAAGTTGTTAAGAAGCCAGGCTACTATTAAAAATACATCAGATAAAATTTTGCTTTTATTCATGAGGCAATAAAACCTTTTTTTTTATTTAATCAGTTCGTGTTTGCAATTGAAAAAGTAACTGAATTTACAAGAAACTTCTATGGTATATAACAAACGTACAAGGTACCTACATTTTCTTAACCGCATTGTACCTAGTTGTTAATACTGTTTTCGTAGGTTTCAGATTGATCATTATTGTAACGGTTGCAGTTACTGGCGTCCGTTACAAAAGCAAAATTTGTAAATGATAAAGCGCAGTCTAAGGCACCCCTTACAAGCAAATCATCTTCTCTATTACAGAAATTCCTAAACATATGCCATTCTTTAACGGCGCCACTTTTATTTTTTTTACAAAACCGTATTGAATTTTTGTAGACTATCTTAATTTTTGAGATATCTTTGTAGTTACATACTCATGAATGCTTATAACCCCTTGTAACGCTAGCGCGTTATGTAAATCAACATTAGGTAGTAGAAAAGGGGTAATTAATTTGAGTCGCCTAAATAAACTGTTAGCAAGAAAGCAACCGGTAAAATTTAGAAGCTTTGGTAGTGTCATTTTAAAACGTGTCTATTTCAGTGTAATATTAAAAAGGCATACAGAAATATATAGGTAAGCATCTAGTTAATTAAACACAGTTAGTAATAGTGATCTGAACCTTACACACTTAATTTTAAATTAAAAAAATACAGATAGATCTTAGTTAATGATCGGTATAGGAAAGTTTAGTTGTATACTTTAGCAAGGGTACAATAACCAATCATTAAATCGTGAAATTGTACTGCCACCACTACAATCTTAAACATTATGAAACCAGCCATAAAAATTAATGCCTTACATGTAAACCGTACAAGAAATTGAGAGCTCACACGAACAAAAAATCCGCACCATGATAGATTACTCCACAATATTCATGTACTCATAAATTACAGCTACAAAATGTACGTTGCAAACTTAAACACATGATGCAGCTTACGATATCTAATGTAAAAGTAAGTGAAGGATGAAGTAGCATTGCTGTATTTTTCATCGTCGTTGATCGTTCCTACTCCGTTAAAAGGGGTTCTTTTTGGTCTCATACTCCGAAGGGGATTTAACTAGATCAGCTGATCATTAATTTTGCTTTCCAATATGTGTGTGTTGATAAGGGTCGTGAAATATTTGATTAAATCCGAAAGCTTCTTGAGATTTTGAAAGTGTATTTTATATTTTCTTGAATTAATTTTTTAGTGTAATGGAGTTATCAGTAATGTTTGATAAACCGTAAATATGTAGGAGCGTCTAGTAGTTGGTTTGTATTTTAGCTGTTCATAAGTGCATGGGAAGTATTCTGAGATTGTCGCTTAAATTATGGAATTAAGCCCTGGTTTCTTATGGTGGTCGTCCACAAAAAGGACCTATAACAAAAGATTTCTTTAATTCTTGGATATATATAACTTCCTGAATAAATCACATTTGCTTTACCTTTTACTGTTTCTTTTACTTTTGCTACTTTATTCCTATCTAATATTCTAACAATTTTGTGGAGTCCTAACAACATTTCATTCTTCTATTTTTGTTTTTTTAATTTTTTTATAAACCACTTTGTCAACCTTAAATTCTAGATTACTAACGTCGCCATATGACATAGGTCGACTTACCCTATCCTATCCAAAGAGGGCAGCATAACACTTTAAGTAACACCCCATCAGCACAACGGACCAGACGAAAGCAGTAGTCATAAAATTCACCAAAACAGATAGGTATGAAAAAACCCCATGAAACGCGGACAGACATCTAAGCCAAGAAAAAAAGCTAAAATAAAGTTACTATTAATCATTAGATACACACCGGATACGTACTAGTATATGCAGGACGTAAATTTGGAAACAAAAACCTGTATTGCTTTGTCACACATTTACAGGACAAAACACAAAACCATTGCATATATGAGTGGAACAACAACTAAGAGTGATTTATAGATTTATTTTGTACCCCACAGTTTCCCATTAGTTATCCACATTGGGCTTGATAACGCGAATCGAAAGTTAAAAGTTCTTACAATTTAAAACGCGATATTTCTTACAATTTAAGAAGTCGATAATTCCCGTTAAAGAGTCAATAAATACATCGCGCAAGCGTAAAATAAGCGACGTCACGGGCGGGTGGTAGCTCTAGCTTACACAGGCTTTAGCGCGGCCATCTGCCAATGACGTCACCAATGCACAAAATTAAGACGCAATTATCGGAAAAATATAAAAAGTTAAATCAATAGGTAATACAAAATTTACTCACATGATAGGTCCAGATTTCCACGAAGTACGCCTATCGTCCTTCAGGATAGATAAAGATGGTGGCTGCACGTCCCTAAGGGCTGCATGCTGGCCCTCTTACAAGAAACGGCAATTAACGGGGGTATGTTTTACGCACATCCAGATAGCTTGGATTCGATCTCAGGGCTCCACTGGCGTGGAATGCGGTTCTGCCTACGGCTTCAAATTGTCACCTACCTATGTAGGGAATGGATAAGGAAACATGGTAAGGGTGACAAACAAAGATAATTAGGTAGGATATTTACATAGGTAAAGGTAAGCACGATACGATACCTCAAAGCGTCCACTCCACTCGAAGGTTCGGGCGAAAAGCCACGTTCAAGCGTCTAACGGAAACTTCTCACCACTTTTTCCCTTACTCCACTCGCGTCGCGCGATCTAGCGCAACGCACTGTGACGTAACGGAAATACACGCCCCGAGTCTTTTGAAATTGTGGCGCGAAACTTCCGCACATCAAAATTAACCTAACACAATGTTTAAGGGCCAATTTGATTGGCACGTAACAAAGTATGTAGTAGAGTGAGTAACGAAAAGAAAGTCGCCTAGTCAAAGTACAATCTATCAACAGTTACGATAGTAATGTATGTAGATTCCGTTTCCCAATCTATACATAACTTTACAAGATATTAGGAATTTAAAATATTAACCAGATGAACAGAAAACCATATCTACGTGTTATACCTGCATGAATTAAAAGGAGCTGTCATCTATAATAAATAGCCGAATAGAATCATACAAGGTATCTAAAGTGTTTACTAGGATGCGAGACAAACTGTCTGTATTCGTATTGAACTTTCCTTTCTTGTACATAACTTGGTAATAGTATTCCAAAAGTTTAATTCACCATCTAGTTAATTTTTAGGTACTATGCTTTAAATTGAAAAACCATGTCAGTGGTTTGTGATCAGAATAAATAAAAAAACTTTCCCCCCAAACAAATATAATATAAAATGTTTCCCAAACTTTGGTCTGTGGTCATTTTTCTCATGTAGGGTACCTTGTCTCTCAGCGGGTCTTTCATTTGGTATGTTTTCTTGAAATATTACCGCTACCGCTCCTAATGCGTTAACACGGTTTCCTAACACAAAAAAACCTACACACCGTTAGCCGCAGGAGTAACCGTATTTTACCACGAC
This sequence comes from Platerodrilus igneus, assembly GCA_036346225.1. Taxonomy (NCBI): domain Eukaryota; kingdom Metazoa; phylum Arthropoda; class Insecta; order Coleoptera; family Lycidae; genus Platerodrilus; species Platerodrilus igneus. Next base: position 111,931 of record JARFIW010000031.1, read on the forward strand.
TAGACTCTGGTCGCTGAGAGGGAGTGGGAATTTGCACCAAGATACAAATAATCTAAGGTCGACACGGTGAACAAGAGTCTTGGAGAGCGCCACCTAAATCGGAACTGCAGGCCTCCCGCGAAAACAATCTAGGAAATTTCTCACGCAATCTGTAGATGCTTAACGGACATAAAACTCGACAACAAGAAAATACAAATAACATATAATCGTTTACTGACACGACTTATGGTTTCTAATATTTATAGGGTCGAACATAAACATCAACTTTACATGATAACAAAGCTTAAATGCAAGCGATTGGATTAATGAAACCAACGTACTTTTTAATATGTACCTTGCACTTATTAGAAATCAAATGTCTGCAGTATATTTTCGTTAGGTTCACTTTGTATAAATTTAAAATCAGTCGAACGCTGCTCGCGGCGGTACCAACGCTTGTGCGTACGATTATGCAGATAAAAATATCTATCAAACGAATGTGTACAATAAGTCGTTGGTTAAATTAATTCCGACGCACAACTGTTACAAAAAGGATATTAAACTAAATTACAATATTAGTTATAATGTGAGATGGCTCTATAATGTTATCTGCAGGTGGTAAGCTAGCATGGATACCAGATTAGCGGCACGTACAATGTTACGTGCCAATCAAATTGGCCCTTAAACATTGTTTTTAGGTTAAATTTGATGTGCGGGAGTTTCGCGCCATAAATTTAAAAGACGCGGTGCGCGTATTTCCGTCACGTCAATAGTGGGTTGGACGAATACTTCGCGCCGACGCGGAAGAGACGAAAGTGGTGAGAGGTTTTCGTTTGACGCTTGAACGTGGCTGTTTTGCCTTTGATCGTCGAGTGGAGTGGACGCTTCAGGTATCGTATCGTGCTTATCTTTATCTATGTAGATATCCTGCCTAACTATCTTTGTTGTCGCCCTTTACCTGGTTTTTTCCTACATAGGTAGGAATAAATTTGCAACCTTCGGCGAACCGTACTCCACGACCCTAGACGAGCCTGATGTCCATGCTCCGCAAGCAGCTCCGGAGGAATCACCATCTGTAATCCCTCCGGGATGGAGCCCAGATGGACTTGGAATTGAAACCAACTTTACCCCAGAGACATATTCATGTGAGTACTTCATAGTTTAATTTGTTCGCGGATATAATCAATTGTCTTTAAAGTTATGTTGTCCGATTATTGCGCAATATAATTTATGCATTGGTGACGTCATTGGCAGTTGGTCGCGCAAAATCTGTAAAAAAGGTTAACGCTACCATCCACCAGGGGCGTTGCTCGCTTTTTTATATCGCGCTTGCGCGATGTATTTATCGACTTTTTAACTGTATTTATCGAGTTTTTAAACCGTAAGAACAATCAAAATATAATATGGAAAGATCTTACCAGAACAAGTCCTGAGCGCGGATATCGTATCCTGCAGGTACGCCTGAGTTTGTTTCAATAAAATACGTACATAATGTATCAGACTGAAATACCAAGCACTACAAGACTGCAAACTACAAAACAAACACGCCATTCGTCATTCTTCTTACAAACTAATAATACGGGAGACGTCCAGGGTAAATTTGAGGGAGAGATAACACCAGATTCTAACATTTTATCTATTTCAGCATGCAAATGCTTTTGCAATGAAGGCGATAATGGATATTGACGTTGCTTAAAAAAAGAGGGCATCACATGTAGAGATAACATGTGTTGCGGTAGTAACGCAACCAAGTTCAGAGGTATTAAGTTTACGAAATTTGTCAATTGTAGAGTTAAGAATTACATTTTGTGAATCAGTAAGAGAAATTTGGTTAGATATTCCTGCAGATGCACAGGAATTTGTTTTAAGAGAAGTTTGCCTAGAAAAATCTTGGAAGTAAAGCGACAAATTAAAAAGTTTGCAAAAGTCTTCACCTAGTAGGAAAGGATAAGCTAATGTAGGTACAATCAAAAATGGAACCTCACGTTCAAGTGATTCTACTCGAATTTTTAATTTAAGGAAACCCGTTACATATATTTGATTATCGTCAGCTAAATTTATAGAAGTTTTTTCGGGAACAATTTGAATTTTAATATTTTGTTTAGATAATTGCTGTAGACCTTCGTTGTTTATAAGGGAGCATGAAGAACCTGTGTCCAATAAAGCTATTACATTTAAGGAACCAATCGAGATGGGTAAGTGTGGATGATTATCAAAGGGTTTCTTAACAAGTTGTAAAGCGGCAGACTTTTTATGGTAAAAGGAATTAACGGTTTGTAGCCAATTAGACCACTCTGACGGAGTAGTATAACATAATTCTTCTAATGAAGGTAAGGAATTTTGTACATTAACAGTAGCGATATTATTGTTAGATAAATTTAATAACGGGTTTTAAAAGGTTCTAAAAGATCAGATTGTTTTTCTGGGGAAGGGAGGTATTTATCAACTCTTAGCTTTACTTCCTGAAGGGAACGACATAAATCTTTAAAATGAGCTAAGTAAGAAATGTGTTGTAACGCTAAACGTTCGGAAAAATGAGGATTTAAATTTCTAAGTAACTGATCAATAATTTCAGATTCTGAAGGTTTATTATCGAGTCTATTATATAAGGCTTCTATTGAGGTAATAAAGTGTTAAAAATAATTGTTTATTTAAACCTTTGCAGGGTGCGTTTTTCTACTTTGGTTATGTTGCTTAGTTGCTAAAAAAAATGTTGTTGATTTTACATATGTCAGTTGCAGTATTATAAAACTTGTATGTCATAATTTAATGTTTTTCATATTTAATAGAGTAATTTACATCGTTTCTTATTCATTGCATCAA